>JAEQBH010008489.1:0-129542 GCA_016808115.1 Tetrastigma voinierianum | reverse complement strand
TTTTTTATCATTCTTATATATATAATTATTTATTTATTTTAAAATAAATCTAAAATAATTAAGAAGAATTCTTGAGGATGTCATTTAATCACATTTTTGAGTTTAATTTGATCTTCTTTTTCTACTACGCTACACAAAAGTTCCCCTATTTAAAATCTCATATAGTAGCTTTTAAGAGTATTTATCCCTACAAACTTTATCTTATTACGTGTTTTAAAGAATTTTGCTAACAATATGTAAATTTATGGGTCATTATTCCTAAAACATAATTCCTAGAAACAATTCTATACATTATCGCATATGTGGTTAATATATTTTCTGAAATATTTATTTACAGCTTGAGAATTAGGCAAGAGTTTGCAAATCTTTGTAAATGCCATGTAAATGAGGTGAGAGATATAAATCTTTAAAGGCAGGACTAAATTAAATCTATTCCTACTTTTTCTCTCTAAACCTCGTAAATTTTCTCAAGTCAAAAGCTTGGCAAAGCAAGTTACCTTGATCTCGCCCCAATCAATTCACCGCCAATCGGGTCAAGTTAAATTTATCCGATTTTTTTTTCAGGTCAATGAAATTAAGGCCTAGTCCAACACTAATTTCGGGTTGGTCAAGCTACTCCAATGAGCCGTACTCAAATTACCAACCCTAGTAAAGAGACATTATAATTTTATTGCAGAACTTCATAATCTTTGATTTCGGTTTATGATGGGCTTGACTATATGTCAGTGCTTATGGGCCTACTCCACTTGGATCGAGTGGCCCATTAAGCTCACATAGCTTACAATTATTTATGAAATGAGAGATGATTAGGTCTATGTGTGCGTATTTGCCCCATGGAATGGGTGACTTCTCGTTGTCACTCTTTTCGAATATCTCTTAAAACATAAGGCTTGGATTGTCTTCAAAATGGTTCCTACAAACCTAAGCCAAGGTATGTATCATGTCTTCCTGCTAACTTATTGTTATTATCGTATTGTAGACTTAATTCGTAAGTGGGAAAAGTTGTATTCATTTCCTCGAAATTAGAAAATCACTTGAGATACATACTTGATTTTGTGTTTATCTAGCAGCACAAACAAACTCTTATTTTGTTTTTTCTTAATTTCTTTGCGCTATCTATCTATTTTTTTTTTATAATTACTTATCTTTCAATCAAAAAATTTTCCATTTTATTTTTATTATTTTGTACTTATTATATTTTCTTACACAATTATTAGACATGTGGTGGTAATTTTTTACAATTATAATCAAATAATAAAGAAGAAATAAAGTAAATAAACAAAATAAGTAGAAAATAATACAAAGTCAGTACTGAGGAGTGACACTTCCATCCCATTATGAATCCATATACGAGGGACCTTTCTCTTAGGAATGGCAATAGTCCGGTTTGGGACTCCAGTCACCCCAACCCATTCCCGTCTGATTCTATTAATCCTTCCACATACCCGTCCCAAAACCCTAGTTCTTACAAAAAAACTGACAAATATGTTCCTGACTTAATATAACAATTCGAATGTGTACCATACAATCGCTGTTTATGTGAGTAGGACAATCTTCAGCATTATATAAAAGAGTGTTTTTGGACACAATTTTTGCTGTTAAGACTGTGTTTAGTTCATACCTAAGTGCGATAAGTCTGAACTTCCTTGTGGGACACAGTGTGTGTGGAGCAGATATAAGATATATGCAGTAAAAGTAAAGCACACACAATATGTTTCATTGCTCGCAATTGCTTACGCCGTGGGTCAGGCCCCACAAGATTTCCACTAATCTAATTCATTATACTACCTTATGCACGAGACTCCCTCTTTCCCACTCAATTTCTAAACTAATTTCTATCATGTTCTGAATTCAAATTAACTCTCTCCATTCCCTCTCAAAAGCATTGCACATACCACGCATTAATATTGGCATCAATTCGACATAAGATGAATTTAAACATCATCTTTCACACAAGGTGAAAGATTGCCAACGTGCAATACCTCAATGAGTAATTCACAATCTCGTACCTTCAACACTTCCGAACTTCACTCATTCTTCTTCAAGCTCAGCCTGAAATCTGTGATGAGCAAACTTCCAAACCCTTGAATCGAAGCCTCATGAATTGGTCTTAGAAGTCTTAATAAAGCTGGACCATTATCCTAAATGACCAGCATTACCTTACTCTTTCTCAACTTATCTTCAAGCCATCCAAGAGGACGTAGGAGACTCACGCTCAAGCTCCTCCTTGCATCGGTGACCCAATCTCGGTTCCAACTCTAGCTCGATAGCCTGATGATCGGATCCTCTCTGACTTTTAAACCTTATCCTCGATAGGAGTTCTGAGCCCATCGTAGCCTTTTCCTAAGTAAATTGCCCCAAGTGGTCCAAAATTGATTCATGCCCCACATTAGCTTCGACCTTAGTCTCGACTGAGACCTGCACGTCCCTACACCGCTGAGACTCGCTAATGCCAAGATTTCTTCTCGGGTTCTTCTAGTGACTTCACATTTAAAACTATCAAACTTTCATCAAACTTTATCTTCGGGTTAGCCACTGTAGAATGATAAAAGATATTGATACAAATTTTAAACCTTAACAATATGCCCTTTTGGCTAAGTAAGTTCCTTTAAAACAACTCAAGAATGTAACAAGAAAATGGTATTAAGGAAGAGAGGCAAGAGATATTTCATTACTGAGAGCAGAAGTGATTTCCAATTCATTGATAGCTTATCCCTTTTATATCCTAATCATACTTTGTGAAGGAAATACATAAAAAGAATTTTACACAAAATTTAATCCTTCCTTTTGCCTCTTCTCCTTTTTTACTTCAAGGCTGTGGAACTCGGTGTGTGTGCCGGAGATGCAAATGGTAAAGATGGCAGTTCAAGGGTGAGATTGGCAGAGAGGGAACTGGCTATCAAAAAGTGAGAAACCAATGAAGGGCAAATAAGATATTCGAGGTTACTGCACTCATTAGAGATAAGTCTGGCGTGCGACTCAAAGGTGCAAGAGGCTAGAAGTAAATGATCTGACCCAATAAAATTCAGACATTAATGTTGGGTGTTTTTTATATTCATTAGATTTTTTTATTCAAGAGCCATGATTTCACGAATTCCCGAAGGATATTCCCTGCTTTTCACCAAAACTCCATAGGTTCATAAGATAAAAAATGCTTCAATTGTCTCAATGTATTTCCATATTATTATTTTCATAGTATTTATTTTTAGAATCAAACCAAATTGCTTAGGAAACTCAATTACCTCCCTATCGGTAAAGATATCGTCTACTCTGGGCCTGAGGTCTTCATGGTTTCGCTTGACCCTCCTAAAAATGACTCATACCACCTTAAGGCGCTTGTATTCATCAAACTATATTACTTTTCATTCCCAACTGAGCACAGATTTTGGCCAAAGACATCCATCCTCACATGGAACAAAGTTCCACCTCAGCCTCCCATCAAACTAGGGATTTTCTTTCTTTCACTGCATTCGATCACATGCCCACGTGAAACACCACCGCTAAGGTTCACTATACCCATTTTGTTCTAGATTCACCCATATGGCTTGAACCCGACTCATACCACATGTTGAGAATCCTAATGAATCATTCCCTCTACATTGATATTATATTATCCACTTTGAGCTTAAGATTACTCTTGTTTTCGTTTTTCTCCCAAGTTCTCATACCACCGAATGTTGTCCATGCATCAACTCATAATCCTTTCTATCTTAATCTGATATTTTACGTCATAAGTACATAATTCTCAATACAAATTTTTATTTATATCTATTATATTTATATTATTTATTATGTTAATATTAATATTATAACAATAATAATAATATCCTTGTGAGTGGACAATATTATCACTAATTTCCTTAAATTAAAATAAGACTAAATCATGCTAACATTTATTCTTTACACTTTTATTTTCTTGTTTATGTTCTAATAGAAAACACTCTTTCAATGTTAATCAGGTAATACTCAACTCCTTTCAAGCAAACCCCACTTTACTTTACACAAACGATCTCCCTAATTTTAAGAGTTAACTCATATTAGTCTTATTCACTTTTCATTGCATAGTGGACTAAACATAGCTTAAACACTTTCTTATGACATCACTAATTCTTCATGAACAAGGAAAATCCTCTTAGTTATATAAATCCAAGTCTTTATGGTTTAGTTGTTCTTTAACCTGCACCTTATGATTTTCGCTAAATAAAGTCGTGGTGATCTATTGTAATAACTTAGCCCTTTATCTACTTAGTCAACATTCCCCAGGACGCCCCATTCCTCGTGTGGGTCCGTCGACTCACCTCGTCAACTCGCTGAATACAGTCGACGCCTGGGTTACCCGACGCCACTTCGTAAAATCTGCAGAGTCTCCTTTGTACGGTTCTACCCAAATAAAACACCTCCAATAAACCCGTCCCCAGCCCAATATAATCACAATGATACAAATATGGATAAAAACGGCCTCTTGGGCCCATACTACAATATCCATAAAACCATACCAACTATATCCAATAGTTCTAAGAGTTCAAATATTTTCTCTTATACAACATATATTAAAATACACGAATTCTAATGCATGTAAACATTAGAAGAACCCTCAAAGCCACACTCTAAGCCTCTCTAATCTCGACGCATAGATCTAGCCATCTCCTCACGCTCCTGCACTGTAAAATAATATCCTCAGATTGGCAATGAAGCACGCTCGTAGTGGAATCCGCTCTAAGTAGCTACTCTCCACCCAAGTCAGAATGCAGAACGCTCCAAAATAAATGCACATTCAAGCAAACGACGATCCTACTCAACGCTCACGCGACCAACTCGCATCTCTGGCCTCACGATCCCCACACTCGCCGTTCCTGCATTTAGGGACCCGCATCTACTATTTACACAAATACAATGACAACCTCCGACGCGTAGATATCAATCGGGTCAGTCACGATCGACATTATTTACGATCACCCGATATATCAATCAGATTCGCTCCCACGATCGATATTTTTACTTAGACAACCCTCAGATAATTCAATTCTTAGACAACCAACCATTTCTGCACTCATTTCACAGACTCACCCCATAAATTCTAAGCGCTGTCTAAACAGATATAATGTAATGATGCGCCCAATACGCCTAATTCACATGTAAATATATAAACATGCATATATTTACAAACAATCAATTCACACAATCATGTCATGTAAATTCTCATTTCATACATCAAAATTAGCTCACTCGCTAATAATCATACACGAAAGAATTCAATTTAAATCACTTAACCAAACACATATTTTCACAAAAATTATTTTGTGATCACTATTTCGGGAACAGTAAAACCCTAGGTTACTGTTCCTTTCAAAGCACAATTTATCGATTCACTAAACGAACTCCAAGTTTCACTACCATTTTCGCCTTAAACAAAACCAGGTTACATGATTTATAAACACTTCATCACATTTAACTCCAAACAACTGCGAACATCGATACGGCCGCTCGTGGGTCTCAAATCTGAAGTATTTCGATTCCAAGGTTCGAATCGATCAAACGGCCGCTCAAGGCCTCAACCAACCGAACATTTAAGTACTTCGCACTTAACCGGGGTTAATAAAACCCAAGTAAGTGAGAAACCCTACCTCCTGAGTTTGAGGAACTCCCAACTGTACGCACGCCGGCCTCCTCCGCATGTGGCTAGCTTCCTTCTTTGTTCAAGACTCCGCGACGGTCAGATCAGTTCAGATTTCTAGAGAGTGTTTTGCTCCTTCTCTCTTAAATTCTAATCAAATCGGCTACGCACCAAAAATCTCCCCCACGTTTTCTTCTTTCATTTGGAGAAGACAAATACTATTCCTATTTTGTTCTCTAAATGACTTAAACAAATCCCAAAATGTCTATTATGTCCCTTCATTTCCCTGATATCTTATGACTATCTCAAATTGGCCGATTTTCATCATTTCTCTACTCATGCCACTTATAAAGACATGAGTGCATTGTTATATGTGACTTTCTGTTTGACTTAAAATCGTTTTACAAGACCCAAACCGTGATTGCCCTCGTGAAAACGTGCCAACTCCGACCGCTCCTAATTCTACGAATTTTACGTGCCAGCTAGATTTTCAAGGATGATTCCAACGATGCAACTGCTTCATCATCCTGGAGATCTAGAGAATAAATTACTGATTTTTAACCGAAATTAACAATTTTGTAATCGAAATTACGATTTGTCTTTCCGTAAATCGAATTTTCTAGCCTTACATTCTTCCTCCTAAAAGAATTTTGTCCCGAAATTCTGATAATCATATCAATTACACGATACGCAGAACGCGCACTCTATCACGATTAAACAATCATTTAAATCTTAAATGACTAAACCACGTACCTTCATCCCTAAACAAGAAGTGGATAAAAGGCCCACATCGTGTCCTCTCGCGCCTACGTACTTCCACCCATACGCTCCATAGTACCTCTCACTAAATTTCACGGTCTCTAAGGTCGCAAAACCAGATCACGGCTATCAACACGTACACGGTCCTCCCCGAACGGTCCTGATCCCATGCCAACCCCACTCATCCCCAATCCACCACATGAGCCAGATCCGAATCATCAGAGCATGGAGACGCAAACACCACATGACACCCGACACGCGCGCAGAACGCCTAACCGGCACGCAACATTGCCTATCCTCTCAGACTTCAAAGCCCAATGAACCCTGGGCGATAGCTTCCCACGCTTACCAAACCTGACCACTCCTCTCTTAGCATCACCTTCAAGAAGACGTGATCCCTAACCTCGAACTCTAAGGGTCGACGTCGCACATCCGTGATAAATTTTCTCGCCGCTCGAGTCGTGGAGAAGACGCCGTCGTATCAAGCTCACCTTCCTGAGGTGTCTCTAATCGATCGTGACCGCTGATGGAGCCTTCCCACCTCGTCCAACATAACGGACCCGCATGGCCTTCCATACAAAGGCTCATACGATGCCATCCGTATACTCGCCGATAACCTGTTGTCGTAGGGCGAATTCCACTAAGGGCAAATGCTCCTCCCAACTACCCTTATGATCTAGGACGCATGCTCGTAGCATGTCCTCTAATACCTCTATAGTCCTCTCAGACTGACCATCTGTCTGAGGGTGGAACGTTGTACTCATTGTCGCCAGGTCCCATAGCCTTTGAAACTCTTCCAAAAGTGTGTCAGAACCTTCTGTCCCGAACCGACACTATGGATACCGGTACCATGTAGCCGACACTATCTCTCGACGTATAACCGGCTGCACCCTCCAGCTCGGGCGTCATCCGCACGGCTAGAAAACGGTTTAATTTCGGAGCCACCCACTATCACCCATATACCGCGGCCATGCTTCGCCGCGCCTGTGGTAAGGGTCACAAAGTCCATCGCGGACGTGTCTCACTTCCACTCACCCACCTCCAATGGCCGGGCGAGTCCACCGGCTTCGGTGCTCACCCAACCCGCAACACGTGAGACGCCGTCAACAAAGTCCCCTACGTGTCTCTTCATCCCATTCCACAAGATCGGCGACGAAGATCCCCGTACATCTTCGTACACTGATGCACTGCAAATCGAGAGCAAAGTGAAAACCCCGAGGTCTCCCCTCAACCGGGTCAACTGGGGAACCACTACTCCGTCCCTATATCATCATCGCCATCTACGCTAACAAATCCAGCCTCGCCACCTCGTACCTTAATCGTACCTTGGCCCCCGATGGACACCTATCTCGTCCCGCCACTGACTCCAATCACTCGCTCACCGCACGACAAATCCACTAACTCCCCAGTCCGAACCGGCCACGTATCGTAACCCAACCGGCCCCACGCCTCGAGCATCCGCCACTCCCAAGAAGCTATACTAGCCAACGCTCCTCGTGACTTCCGATTGAGTGCATCAGCCACCACATTTGCCTTACCGGGGTGGTAATGCAAAGTGAAGTCATAATCCTCTAGGAACTCCATCCATCCCCGCACGCCTCATATCGAGGTCCCGTCGCAAGTGAAAAATACAATTTCGCACTTTATGGTCCGAGCACACCTCGAACTCCTCGCCATATATAGCCGCGCCAAATCTTCAAGGCGAAGATTACGCGCTAACTCCATGTCGCTTGCAAGTGGGTAATTTCGCTCGTGATTCTTCAACCGACGAGAGCCAAGGTTACCACCCACTCTGACCGCATCAAAACACATTCCAATCCGCCTTGCATCACAATACACTGCACTTCGTCCCCCGTCCGACTATCAAGATGGAGTCAAGCAAATCTCCTCTTCAACCCGAATGCCCCGCACTGGCCATCCTAATCAAACTCACTCCTTCCGGTCAACCTAGTCATAGGTGATGCATTATCTTGGAGAAATCCTCAATGAATCTCCACACCCAACCAATCCCAGTTAAACTAAATATCCTCGAAGACCGACTTCACCTCTCCCAACTAATCACCGCCGACCTTCTCCTCGAAATGACCAGACCTCGATCGACACCACATGTCCAAAAATCCCACCCTAGCCGTAACTCACTCATTAAACTCGCGCATAAACGACAGCCCTCAACAATCGTAAAACGATCCTCAAGTGATACTCATGCTCCCACTCGACGGGAGTAGATCAAGATGTCATCCACGGTGCCACCACGGCATAAACTCCATCTAAATAATTGAATATCCTATTTAAGAGATCTATGAATACGCTACGTGATTCATAATCCAGCGGGCATCACCGTAAACTCAAAGTGCCCATAACGCCTTAAACGCCGTCTCCAGGAATATCCGCATCCCTAACCCTCACCGATGGTAACCAAGGCGAAGGTCTATTTTATAGACTCGCGCCTCTCAATCGATCAAACAAATCGGCCAATCCTGCAGAATGGGTACCGATTCTGATCGTGAACCCTCGTCTAAATCACCTCAGTCACGCCAAGGGTCTTGTCTCTTCGCAAATGTAACCTAACGCCCCATGGTGAAGTGTCGGCCTAATGAACTCCTCGTCTAATTCCTATAACTGACTTCGAAGTTCCCGCACCAACCTGCCATCTTATTGCAGTCATGAGGATCATGAAGATCAAAGGTGTAACTCGATACTCAAAGTCTACTACCCCTCCGCACGTAAACATGAATATCCGGAAAAACATCCACATACTGGGTGATACTACTCGAGGTAGATCTAACTTGGCCTCCGTCCCTGTAGGATGTGGCTTTACAGCCAACCCAACCGTCTCGACACTGGATCTTTATACGCTCCTGTGCAAATATCACGTTGGTCTCCCCGAAATACCACACGAGTACCAGCTCCCGTTGTAGTGAACCTCCTCCGCACCACAATCGATAACACCCGTGTTGCCACCCAATCCATCCTCAGATTTACATCGAACTCGATGACGCCCACGATCCTCAAGTCCACCAGAAGTAGAGTCCCCGAGATCTCCAAATAAGTAACCCCGACATATCATCCCTATTTCGCCCTAATCCCGAGAACTCACATAAAGGCTCCTAAGGTCTCAACTTCTAAGCCCAACTCGATCACAACCGATGCAAAGAATGAATGAATGCGGGCACTATAATCAAATAACACTCTAGCCCATAAAGTAGATAGAAAAACGCACTCGTAATAACTCGGGGCTGGATCCGGCCGACTCACCGCGGCAGGACGGCCAGACACCCCGACCGATGTCCCCGCCCGTGACCCGCCCTCCGGCCTACCCATACTCCGCCTCTCTGGCCTCGCTCATGAAATGTGGGGTGCCCAGCTCAAACTCGAGACCGCCCTCCGCCTGCATCGCGGCCGTGGAGGAATAAAATGATCCTTCGTCTCGCGCATCGATCGGGATCGTGATGTCCCAAACCCTCGATCCCCGCCTCCGGGGCAATCCCGCCCATGTGCTCAGTCGCCGACAATGGTAAAGACACCATCTATCCCGCCGATCAGTAATCCTCATCCGTCCCGCCTGACCGGCAACTCATTCATTCCCGCCCGACCGCAACTCATACGCCCCCTCGCCCGACGGGCCGTGATCGAGATCCTCGTGGAACTGTAGGCTCTCTACTCTTCGACCGGAGCGAAGACTGACCGCCCTTCCTTCACTAACACTCGCATCCCAGGTTCAGCATCCTATCTCTCTTCTACGTGGCCCGGTCATTCCAAATCCATGGAATCCATATCCCGTGAGGCGGTCCCAATCCCGCCCGAACGGACAACTTCAAATTCATTCGAATCTCCTCACTCGCCAGACGGTGACCACGTAATCATCAAAGAACGCTAACTCGTGAATCTAAATGCTAGTCCATCACAAGCCATCGCCCGCTCTGAAATTTCTAGGAACTCCTGAGCTCGCAGATGCCTCGCGCAGCTTCCCTAAAATACTTACCCATAAACAAATCGAAACTCGCCCATGTCATAACCTCTAAGTCTCTAGAAGTCTTAACCCATCTCCACTTCATACCCGGCCCGCCTCTTAGCTAGAATGCGCCTAACCCGATCCCCGGGTCGATCGGAGGTGATCTCCATAGCCTCCAAAGACGCTCACGATCGCATAAACCAATGGTCTCGCCACCACCTGCCCTCCCGTGAATGCCTGAGGGTGCCTTCTCTAAACTTCCGGGAGGTTACTAGGACCTCCCCGACCACCCGCTATGCTAGCTTCTAAGGATAAAGAGCTGGCCGTAACACCTATCGCTTCTACAGCTCACGACAAACGCCACGACGGGTCAAATGTCGCATGTGCTCGACCAAGGCCCCGTGGACGCCTTCTACTAGCCATCTACACACAATTAATACGGGCAATGAAATCTCACACAAAGATTCCCAAGTATAAACACACTCAGACACTAATCATACACGACATCAAATAGATATCGTTAAATAATCTTTTCATTTAAAATATTGTTTTCAATAAATTTATTTCTAAAATTCATGTGAAAAATTTTATTTTTTTGAAAATTTGTATAATTTTACTGATTTTTATTTAATTTAATAAATCTTTTTTCCTAAAATTATTTTGTAATGAATGTTGTTCATTTAGGGTGACTCAGAACAAGATATCAAACCGGCCGGCAACAGTCGAGTGCACCCAAGGCACAGCCCCGGGTCACCCAAGGCGCCAGCCGCCGCCTGGGGGCCGTCCCACTGGCCCCGGGTCCGCGCGCCCCACACCTGCCGGCCGCGTCGCGCCCGCGCCGTCTCGCACGCCCACGAGCTCCCAAAGACCCCGTACCGCGCCTGTGTCTTCTCCCCGTCGCGAGCCCCGTCGCTGGCCCTCGCCACCACGCCCATAAAGGCCCCCACGCCACACTGCATCACAAGACGCCAATGCTTTCTAACCCACTGTCATTAATACAAAATTTTGTATCAAAGGACCCAAATTCTCCCAGCCAATCACCCGCAATACAACTAAGAACTATCAAACTCAGACAGGTCACGCTTTCCTTTAATACAATCCTCCCCGTAATACAATATCTATTGCAATACACTTCATCTTTTCAAAGAAGCAATGCAATACACCTAGCCAACTCCGCGCCATTGCAATACACGATTTTCCCGTAAATACAATACATTGCAATATGAAAACCCTCAAACTACCATTGTTGAAGACTTGTATTGCAAACATAAAACCCTTAAACCACCAAATTCCCTTCAAGCCCTTGCCGTAATACAATTTGAACCTTGCAATACAATTCTCACAATATTGTTTGGGTAGTAGCCCAAAAACGGTTTGCACTACATTTTTTTTTCATTATTCATTTCCCTTAGTTCCAACTACTGGAAAATTCCAAAAAATTTTATTTATACATATTTTTGTTTTCATTTTCCTTAACACACAAATAAATTTTATAAAATTTATTTTTCTTTCATTTTTCTTCGCTTTACACCATATAAAACCTTAAAATTATTTTTCTCCTAATAATAAATAAATTTATGAACTTAGTTTTTCTTCATTTTCTTTTCCAGCTTTACTCACTATAAAAACCAAAAATTTTCTCCACTTCATCTTGTTTTCATTTTTTATTTTTCATTTCTCCCAATCCATTGGAAGACAACAAAAAAAGTATACCTATAAATTTTTTTTTCTTTGACCTCGAAAATAATTAGGAATTTCCTCAAAGTCTCCTATATATAACACTAACTTAGTGTTCCACCTCAAATTACTTAAAATTTGATTTCATTTTTTTCAATAAACCAAATAAATTTCTAAAAATTTATTTCTTTTATTTTATACTTCTAGTTTACACACTGTAAACTCCAAAATTTGTTTTCCAACACCTATGTGCTATTTGCCTAAGCAAACATTCATTCACATCATACATACAACATGCATACACACCATCATACAATAATTCATCAAATCACACAAAACACATCAACACATGCATGTACACCCTAGTTTTGATCCCGTGATTTCCTGTGTAATTTGCTACCTAAACCGAACATCGAACCACACCTAGTGGTGATGCTCTCATCAACTATGGCCTTCCAAGCCAAAATCCTCAATCTATAGGTTTCATACCAGATCTACATCAAACCACCTGTGAGGTGATGGATAACTCAAACCAAAGCCCCTGCGGATCGTGATACCCAGCTCATACACTGCACCGTGACGCCTATTCCCGGGGTCCGCTTGACTACCCGTCAACCTACGGACACAAGGCTGACGTCGGTTACTCAGACTCACCCCGCCAGTAACCCACAGCCTCCTTGTACCGTGAGCTTCCACCAACAAAACACCTCCATGAAACCCGTCCTGCCAGCTCAATATAATCATAATGATACAAATATGGATAAAAACGACCTCTTGGGCCAATACTACAATATCCATAAAAACATACCAACTATATCCAATAGTTCTAAGAGTTCAAATATTTTTACTCTAATACAACATATATTAAAATACACGAATTCTAATACATGTAAACATCGAAGAACCCTCAAAGCCACACCCGCTTTCTTCTAAATCAAGCCCAGGACGAGCCATCTCTCACGTCCCCGTACCGTAAAATAATATCCTCGACGCGCCGAATGCACCGCTGGACCGCCTCTAAGCGGCCTACTCTCCCACCTGGGCCAGAATAACGTCTAAAATAAATACACATTCAAGCAACGCATGATTCTACTCAATGTCTACGTGACCAACTCGCATCCCGAGTCCCTCACAGATCGCCTCACACTCGCCTAAGCCTCGTATGAAAATTCTTATATTCATCGTTGTTGCTGGACAACCCTCCGATGTGTAGATATCAATCGGGTCAGCTCCTAATGATTGATACATTTATGACTACCCTCCGATATATCAATTGAGTCGCCTTCGACGATTGATATTTTTGGCCTTGTAATAACTTCGATAATTCACATTTAGATACAACCTCCAACCATTTTCTAGACTCATCTCACGACTCACTCTATACCCTAAGGTGTTCCCAAACAGACATTAATGCATTGCATGCCGCCCAATACAAATACTAATTCAACGGGAATATATAAACACGACATATTTACAAACAATCAATTCACACAATCATTGCCATGTAAATTCATTTCATACACTCAAAATTAGCTCACGCTAATAATCATACACGAAGAATTCAATTTAAATCACTGACCAAACACATATTTTCACAAAAATTATTTTAGATCATCGCCGGAACAGTGGAAAACCTCTAGTTCATCGTCTTTCAAAGACACCCCATCTACTCACTAAACGAACCTTCGGTTTCAATCGCATTTCCGACCTTTAAAAACAAACCAACAGTTAATAGATTTATAGAACACTCTCATCACACATTTAACCCAAACAAATCGCAATTC
Organism: Tetrastigma voinierianum; assembly: GCA_016808115.1. Lineage (NCBI taxonomy): Eukaryota > Viridiplantae > Streptophyta > Magnoliopsida > Vitales > Vitaceae > Tetrastigma > Tetrastigma voinierianum. The sequence continues at coordinate 115,756 of JAEQBH010008489.1, read as the reverse complement.
ATACGGCCAGTTCGTGGGTCTCAATCCAAGTACTTAATCTCATATTGGGGAACCCATCAAACTACCGCTCAAGGCCCTTAACTAAATCAAACATTTTTATATGGTACTTAACCAAGAATAAACCTATTTAGGAAAACCTCACTCTTGGAGTCATAAACTCCCTAAATCCGGCACTCCACGCTGCCCTCTCCGCTGGCAGACAGCTTCTCCTTCTTGTCCCGAAGATCACCGACTGGCCTATCGTCTCAGATTTCTAGAGAGAAGCTGTCTTTCCTCTCTAAATTTCAACCTAAATTCACAACACCAAAAATTCTTCCTCCCACGTTTTCTTATTTTCATTTGGAGAAGACAAGTCACTATTCCTATTTTGTTTTCAAGGACTTTAACAAATCCCAAAAATGCCTATTATGCTCCTTCATTTCCCACTGATATTCAAGACTCCGTTCCTCAATACCATTTATCATTTCTCTACTCACTTAATTTTACGGCCAATACGAAAGACGCCATATACGCGATTGCCGCAGTCGAAAAATCGCTTACTACATTCAAAACCGCGATACCGTAAAACGTGCCACTCCGACCGTCTCTAACTACTAAATTTTACGTGGTTAGCTAGGATTTGCACGTAGATTCATTCCAACCCAAGTGCAATCGCTTTTGTCATCCGGAAGTTCTAGAGAATAAATTACGGATTTTTAACCGAAATTAACAATTTTATAATCGAAATTACGATTTTGTCTTTTCCTTAAACAATTTCTCTGTCTACACATTCTCTCTATGACTTTTTTGAAAATGCTTATCTTGAACTCATCCTCACTAAAAATGTTTTTTATGTTCTTCAAAATCTTGGGAAGTCATCCATGCATTTAGCATTAAAAAAGGCTGCTTTTTACTATTTTGTTTTTTTGTTTCTTTTGGGCCAAAATTTCATCTTATACGCATGTGTAAAATATGAAAATTTTAGTAAATTTTGGAATAAAACAAGTATTTAAATAAATAATTTAAGATTTTCTGTTCAAGATGAACAAAGTTTACTATACCATGCATCAAAGAAAACTCACATATTAGTTCAGTGGATAATATAAAACATAGAATAAGAGTCAATTTAAAACTCCATTTTAATGAGGATTAGGTTTTTACCAAACACAAGTTGATTTCCTCATCTTAAACTAAAAATTCAATATATTTGGAAAATTTTTCATTTCACCTTTCGAAAGCACCGCATAGATTTTTTTAACGATTATAATAATAATAATAATAGTAATAACAAAAATAAAATAAAGATTGGCAGGAACATAATGGGTCCAAAAGGCCTAAGTTCGCTTAGAATTGAGGAATGACAGAGTCCAACCCATTATAAATCGATGAAGACCCACTGTCTCTGCCTGTTTAATCCATTTCCACTACCCATGGCTGAAGCTGCAACCCACTTACAATGTTGACCATAAAAATGCAGATCCAAGAACGCCAAAGCTTTTCTATTTAACACCCAAGTTGACTCCATAAATGGGAGGACGCCACGCAGACATTCTGTGAGGCAAGCATCTAATCGTTACTTATGAATGTAACAACAATACTGATTTATATATATTATAAGATTTCTAGAAATGTATATTACAAAAGCAACGTTTGAAAAATTCATTCCAAAAAAGATATAAAAAGGTTTTACTTTATCTTCAAATTTGAAAATATCTGCAAGATATATAATTTGAAGACATATGATATGATTTTACTTTTTGAACGATATGTTGCAGAACTATATCTAAACATGCAAAACTTCAAAATGGAAACATAAATACAAAATTGCCCACCTTTAATTTGAAGTATCTTTCTCCTGTGAGTACAAGAGATAGATTGAGTTAAAGATCAGATAAGCATTTAGTCCTTCAAGTTTCACGATATTGTTCCTCTCACAGTTCTTCCATTCAAAGATCTTAACTTTGGAGTTCTCGCATTATGAATTGTATTTCGATCCGCCGCCAATCCATCGCATATAAGACCAATCCCACTTTTCCACCTCGACCTAAGTCCCAATTTAAATGGAAATGAAGCCTTCAACAATCTATAGTTATTTGAAATAGATACATCTCCTCACAAGAACCTTAGGATAATAAGTCATCCACACTTTATCCTCGATACGCCACTCTTATTATTGTAGCATCCGCAAAAAGGTCTGCAAGAGATCATCCACAATTCGAATTGTCATCATCATGAAACCTGGCCACATTTTAAAACTACAAGGAGATGGATACCCTCACCCTTCTCACCCTCTCGGTTTCTCCTCAATTAATCCATTGAATGAACCAAAGGAGAACAAGGAAAACTAAGTAACCATTATCCTCATGTAATTCAATTGAGAGGCTGCATTGTTACTTCGTTTCCCATATTTTGATGCCTTATCCAGCCTGGATCTCCGCTACTTCCATCAATGAAAAGACTAACCCTGCCATCATATAAAGAACTCAAACAAATAGATTAGATGAACCAAACCAATGCCCAAAACCCCGCACTAAAAAGTAATGATGCATAAGTCCTTGTCTATAATTAAGATCGAGTTCTATTTATGTAGCAAAAATTGTACCTCGAATAATCCGATTTCAAGCAATTAAGGAGAGTGGACACTGGTCCGTCACAGCCAAGAACAAATATGGACAATCGTGTGCATCAATTCCCTCGTATACTGATGGAAGCTCGAATTTTTGTAATCCACTTGCAAAGTGATTCATTTTAAGAATTCCGAGCTAGGAAAGTTTATCGATGTTTGGAGGTATCTTACAAAATTGTTCCTACTTAGATTTAACACTATGCGCGACTGTGACGGAAAGCTTCAATGGTGATTCCTCCTTCAAAGTTACAATAACTTAAATCTAATTTTCCAACCAAGACAAACCGCAAATCCATCTATGATAACTTCCGTCATTCGATCATCCCTCCCAAGGTGATCTCTCTCGATCGCCTCGTGTCAGGCCCCACGTTGTATGAACTCAGGTTTTAGGTTATCATGATAAAGACTCGCAGACTGGAGGAAATAATTTGTAATGGGAAAAGCCCTATCACTTCGAGTCTCAAATGGCACTTTGACTATCGAATTATGAACCTCAAAGATACCGGAAGTTTGTAGAGTTTTCGTACGCTATGGATATGGAGAATTTTAAGAGATTCCTAAATTACGTAACAAGACCGAAGGACTCCAAGGTTTTCACAATGTACCAAATCCAAACATCAATCCCTTTAAATGCTCAATTGACCATGGTAAACTTTTATAATTGCTCTATTCAAATAAAGCCTCTTTAAATTTTCCATCACTGACACTTCGAAAACTCTCAGTTTTGAACAGCCAAGCAACAAAGTATTTAAGATTTCAATTTGTAGATGCCTCTTGAAGATCCCTAAGCTGGCAACCTATCCATCTAAACAAAAATAACTAAATTAATAATCGCAAATAAATAGCTCCAATAAATGACTTGACCTTAATCAAATTTCACTACCTTAGACAATAAGTAATTCCAAGCTCGGGCATATTTGAGCAAATTGAATTTCAAAAAAGATCTAACGAATAACTGACATTTAAGACCTTTAAGTTTGCAAAAACCTGTAACAAAATAAAGTTTGTATTCAGAAACAAGGACATAAACGTTACATAAAGCTTAAATATAATACTCAAATTAGTAATTGTACCTTATTATCACAAAGCTTTTTAATACAACTACTTTGCAAGTTGAGTTCAACTAGGTTCTCTACGTGAAAACTTGATGGCAAGGATTTCCAGGGGTATCCATCCCAATGGAGATATCTTAACTTGTAGGAAGGAAATCTAAAGCCTTATGCTCTTTAGAATGTGCACATCTTTGCAATATTTCACCATTGAGTCATATAGAGCATCTTGATGGATTTTGAGCAATCTAAGTCTCTTCTTACTGGACCAAAAGCCTTGTAGAGAATCTAATTTGTTTCTCTGACATAGACAAGTCTAGATAATCCCTTCAATTTCTTCGTCCCCTAAAAGACAAAAAAAGCTGTGGAATAATTGAGAGAGTATTTGACTATAATTAATAAGATATTAAACATGTATAAGTTATATAACACTTACAAGATTTCTTGTCAACACATGATAGACATCCCTTCACCCTTCCCATAGCCTCGGTCCTCCTCCTGTGTTCTTTCAAGCATTTGCTTACGAACGATTTCCCCAACCTATGTTAAATAAACCATGCATATCCAATTTCCATCGCTTGAGATAGTTAAGAGACCTTTATCAACAAGAACTCTAATTCCACTCGCCGCATAGAAATTGCAAATATCTAAAATTCTTGAAACAAATCTTTGTCTTTCCCCTTAAAAACATGCTATATCTAGAAATATGTCCTTTCCATATCATCTAGTCCATCAAAACTTATTTTATGATTAATTTCACTCCATAGAAGTTTTTTTCTTAGTTTACGTAATGAACTTTCCATTCAAAATCGTCTGCTATAAAGAGACACCTAAACTTTGAGTGCTAATGGAAGCCCTTTAGCATATCCTATAGCATGATTCAAGAGATTCTTGTAGTCATCCTCAAGAGAACTTTGCTTAAAGGCATACCGACTAAAAAGCTCAACAGAGTCTTTATAATTTAACTCCTTAGCTTCATATGTTTCATCCACTCCATGAACATCTAGCAGATGTTTATCTCTGGTTGTTATTATAATTCTACTCCCTGGACAAAACCAATCACTTCCGCCTAACTATGCATCTAATCGCATAAACTATCCACATGATCAACAACTATTAGAACCCTTTTTGAATGTAGTCTGTCCTTTATTACATTGATTCCTTCATCAATATTATGAAATTTCATCTCTCTTCCTTTAAGGATATCATTAAGAAGTTTTTGTTGTAGTTGAAGTAGACTAGAACAATTTTTGTTTCATGGCTCTCAAGAAAGCACTAACCATCAAATTGGTATGAGATACTATTACAAATAGCTTGCAATGATAGTCTTACCAATGCCAACCACACCAGATCCCAATCATTTAACTTCCTTCAACTTAATGTTTATAAGTGATTTAAGTTTATCCAAATGAAAATCCATTCCAACAATGTTTCACCTCACATGTAGAATCTACAATTCAATCGCTTACGAATGTCATTAGTAATTTTCTTAACAAACATGGATTCATACCCGTACATACACTGTATATGTGGGGTTAATTTGTTGGCCAAAGAAAAAATAGCTAAAGTGTTAATTGTTCATAAAGTTAAATAGGAGAAAACTGAATATAAAATTAAAAGAGAAAATGGTATGATTAAATTATAAATTGAGGTGCATAACATCATCAAGCATGCATATTATAAATAAAAAGTAAATAGGAAAGTTAAAATATGATATGTTAATTTATGTTACTCAACTATTTCAAAGGTTCAAATAAGAACCGACATCATTTTGTATTTAAAGCTACCCGTTTCTCCATGTCTCCCAATCTAGATGCATTTTTATTATGTATTGTTTGAACTTGGCTTCTTTTGTCTATTTTTCAAAAACAAGTTATTGCATGATTCCTTTCCAATTTTATTTGTCTCAACAATTTATCAACCCACAATTACAAAGGTAAGTTTTACTACATGTTACCTAATCTTGCATAATGAGGAGTATAACTAAGAGAGGGAAGTTGACAGTTAGTTCATTTATTATGAAACTAGAATTAAGGTTAAAAAGACAAAGATCTTCCCCAGAATAATTCATTTATGGGCCTAAGATTTTAAGTTTTCTAATGTATCATCCAACTAAATTAAGAATTAGACACTTAATTGAATAGAATTAGAGTTGAGACATCAAATTAAAAAATCAGAAATTGAAACACCATTTATGTAATTAGTCCACACTAACAACATAGCGCTTAGTGCATATTCTCTCAAGGTTGAGAACCGTACTCTCCTAGACAATCCATTAGACTTTGGGTCATGACTCTATGGGAAATAAGTATACTCGTCATGGAAAACTCATTTATGATAAAGACAAATCATTCCGTTAACTATGAGGGAGTAATACAACAATTTTTTAGGAAACTTATCAACTTGTAAAGAACACATGAGCCGAATCATTTATAATATAAAGAAGGGAAAATTGATAGAAATAATCCCAACTTTCACTTTTCTTCTTTAAATAGTCTCACATTATTATCAACTGTGAATAATCCCACTTATGTTGTGTCTTCCTAAATGGTCCTAAGAGATATGTAACCAGCTATTAAGCAAGTTTAAAAATTTCATGTGTCATTCTCTTAATCAGTCTCAACATTTTTTTTTTTTTTAAAATTCAGTTTGATCCCCACCCCTTCTCTCCTCTTTTGCCACATGTCATTATCTAATTTGCCTCTAATTTTTTTATTTTTCAAAAAAGCAGTTTTATCCCCACCCACTCTCTCTCCACCTTGACCTCCGCCTTTGACCCTTTCTTTGCTAAAACCTTCATCCTCTTCATGTACCTTGCAAGTCCAAGAAATCGAGCCAAGGAATGGAGTCTTGATGTTGGCAACCCCGTTCAGCAAGAACAATCTATCAAGCATCTTCTTGAACTCCTCCGACATCACGATCGAGGAAACAATATACAACGGAAGCTTGGATCATGATTGAACAAGATGTGATAACCAATGTCATCATCCTTGTGGTTAACCCTCGTGCGGAACCTTCCAAGTTATTCTAGTTGCAACAGACTACTGTGGGCGCCCTAATTTCCAGAGAGCAGAGGAGAGAACACTTGCGTATGTATGTAAAGGCCCTAGGGAGAATGTGTAAAAGTCATAGGGAGACCCAAATGCTAACTTTATAGGGTTACTTGTCTGACAAGCAACCAATCCTTGCCTATCAAGTAATAGTAACCAAACTCTGCTCTCCATAAGGCCTCGCCTAAACACCACTAATGGGCCTCATCACTAATTAGATAGTCAGGATCTAACCCACCCATTATTAATTTTCGTTTTGATCACCACTTTATTGTTTCTAGAGCATAACCAAAAGAGTTCGCTTTTAAGATTCTCTGTAGATTCTGACTACTTGTAGAGGGAAGAGGGAGGGATTTGGTTTCTACGCGATGTATTTTGTAGATTCGAGACCAAGCAAGTGAAGAGCTCCATCGTGCATATCTTAGGGATTACCGCAAGACGGGCTGTGGGCAAGTGATGTCAAAGTGCTCATAGGTGGTGTATTTTCCAATGGTTTTAGGCGTGGCTTAGCCATGGCTAAGTGGGAAAAAGTCAATTTAATGATGGGAAGGAGTCAAGGGAGATGCATGATGGGTCATACTTTGGGAGAGCTTAGGAGAGAGCGCGTGGGAGTCTCCGATAATGGGCTCGAGGAAGGATTGGAGTTTGCGCTGCGTAGGTGGGTCGAGAGGAGGAGAAGCACTGTTGTTGCTAGCCATGGTAATTGTTAATATCACTTGCAAGTTACTAGTTTGTTTCTATAGTAATGGTGGGACTTCCTCTCCTTTATTTACTCAAAGACATGAATCTTCACACTATTTCCCAACCAATTAATACTTTACTTTTGGTTTTGAAAAGCTCTTTCCACCCTCCACAATTGAAAAGCCTAAACTCAAGGTACCGATGAAAAACACCCGCATCTCACGCTTAGCCAACCCTACATACTGCATAAACTCAACTAGATGCATCAAGTCACACTTATCGCATGACTTAGTCTCTCGAGTAGTTTAGGAATCTTCTTCCTCTACTTCTATAAATATGTACCCTCCGTCATCTTCTTTAATATAATGAAAAATATATAGAGACCTTTATTTCTTTCAACCTGTCTAATCTTCAACATATTTTAACATTATGACGTAGTTCTCCAAGAAGCATCCATGGCTTCCAATGCATCTTCTACTTCCCTCCTCCCCTCGTCTAACACCTCTCAACATCAAAAGAAGTCATCCTCCCACTAAGGTTTCCAATCATCTTGCCACTGGATTGTTCGAACTATATTTTATGGAAATCTCAAGTTATTCCCACTCTAGCATGTGTACTTGACGATTCCCTCTTTGGCACTAGAACTAAACCAAAACAAATTTTCAATGACACGACTTCTTCATATCACACGTCTTGTTCATATCTCACTACAAATCAAGAATTTCTTCGCTGGAATCGATTAAACCAATTTCTTCTTAGTTGGCTTCTTTCTTCAATTTCTGAAAATATGTCGGGGTCATCCGATCTATCCCACAACATTCTCTCAAGTTTGGAAATCCACGTACAACTATTCTCTACCAAATCCAAAGCATGTTTCCTACATATTCGATTTCTTCTTCAAACCACCAAAAAAGGTTTCATGCTAATTGAAGATTATGTCCTCAAAATGATATCATTTGCACATGAACTGATGAGTGCTAGACAACTAATTTCTTATGATGAATTGGTGCTATATATATATGTTAGAGAAGTGCTCTAAACACAATCACCTCTTATAATTTAATAAGCACTACATATTGTTTAATTTGAAAGGCTACAATTGGATGTTCATTGAACTCATATAGATCTAATCCGAATATCGAAGTCTCATGATATATAACATATCATGAAGGAAATCATGATGAGATCATGATAACAAGATTCCTATCACGTACAAGATAGCTAAATACACTTAGGACGGCCATGAGATAAATCATATGGATTATATATTTTAAATATAGATGATAGTCCTCATCACAGCAATGGTGCAAGTATCCTAGACTTGTGTGCTCAAGATATCGTGGAATTGTTGATTTTGTACTTTGACTCATTCCTTGTTACCTTCTGTGAGGAAGGTCATATATGGTGATGATCAAAACACAGCTCTAAGGTATTCAAACAGAATCGAAGAAATTTCTACAAAAAGCCGATTCAGCCACACCCAATATGAAGAGTATACCTATGGGCCTCTGTCGAATCATTACTCTAAACTTTAACCATATGGAAATCCCATAGAAGCCCTCTGCTATTAACTCGATGAGTAATGAGTCCAAGTACGATGACTCACATCACTGTGGTGAGACATGAGATAGTCTAGTTGGGAGCTACACATTGTCCATGCTTCAACCCAGTGTTATAGAATGGTGAAATGTGGACGAATCAAGGAGTATTTGCTTCTATGGAAGGGTTCAGAGATACCACGACTCTCCCACACTGGGTCCCATGTGTTGCTATATACCCGCCATGACTTGCTTAATCTGAATATTAATGCTACAATATAACTGAACCTAATGGGTCACACACTTAGAAGATGGAGACTTGATATAAATGACTATGTGATCCCACCACGGTTTACTCACATTGGGGTTATACCGCTCCGGGGATTTGAAGAATCCCACACAAGAGGGACTCATTTAGAGAGGGATAGGAAAAGTTTGCTCATATTTAAGGCCCATGATAGTATGCTACCATGCATGGAGATGATGTAATATATTCCATCTGCGTAGATTTTCGTCCTTTCATGTGTGGCTTCTCCTATCAATATGTGGTTATGGGAGAAACCCTAACCTTAACGGTTGACGGTCTTAAAATATACCCATAGCTTTATAACATGTTTAGGGTATAAAATAAGTTAAAATTGTATTTTTCTGGAATTTATATTGCTAAAAAGAAAAATGATAAAACCATAATTAATACAAGAGTCAAGGGTAAAATAGTAAAATGTCACATTAAAGACTTAAGGGTTATAAGAGAATAAGTTTATATACCATTGTAGATTATTTAATAAGTAAAAGTGTAAATGAAAGAGGTTGTTGAACTTTAATGCAAAAGAAATGGAAACTTAATAAAATGACAAGTCAAACATGGCCCTATGAAGACAATAGAGCAAGCATCACCCTATTCAGAGTTAACATTTCTCCTTTCTGGGCTTGAGAGCTTGTGGTTACAGTTGAGAAAAGCAAGAGAAGAGTCGGGTGATTTTGCCCCATGTGATCAAGGATTGGTGATCAAGAAGAAGAAGAAGAAGAAAGTTAGAGAAAAAGAAAAGATTAAGGTATGAAACTAAATCTAAACCCTTTTCAAGGTAAGTTCAATTGGGAAACCCTAACTTTGCATAATAATGATGGTTGTTAGTCTTAGCTAAGTTATATGGTTGTTCGAGATGGTCAGGGTCCTCAATCATGAATGCTCGTGATAGAAAATGTTAGGTTTTAGGGAGATCATAAAAATTTTCCAAAACCCACGTTTTGTTTTTGCTTATCACTCATCAAAATTGAGCTGATCCAAATTTCAGAATTAAAATACTGGTGAAACAAATCTCCTTGAAATAAGGTATTCAAATATGGACCCCATCGACCCAAAATCGGTCAGCCGAAGCTCGTTTTCTAGTACCATCTGCTTTGGTATAGGCTTAGTGTTAGGCCATAACTCGTCATCACTTGTCCAAATTGAGTGATTCAAATTTCTAGATAAACTATACTTCTGTGAGAATCTTCTTCAAGTAAGTGTATTCAATTTGGACCCTAGGCTGGACCCAGAAAATTTTCTGCAGCTGCCTCCCGTTTTCTAGCCGGTCTATTTGGGTACAACCTTAGTGTTTCGCCATAACTCGTCATCAATCATCCAATCAGTGGATTCAAATTTCTAGGTAAACTAGACTTCTAGGAGAACAAATCTCCTTGAAATAAGTGTATTCAAAGTTGGACTCCATTATACCTAGAAATTCGTCTAAATGGAACCCTATTTGTAGGAAATATTTATGTATAAAAAGTTTCAAGTGAATAAATGAAATTGTAAAAGAATTATAAAAGTGATTGCCATCTGAACTATGATTACATGAATGTAAATGAAGCAATATCGAGAACATGATCATATAGGTTAAGTATAAAGTAACAGTTATAGTATATGTATAAAGAAATACTGGCTCAAAGATCTCATGCGAATACATGCGATTGACATTATCCATGGCGAGATGCATAAATGAACACGAATAAAAATTTAATAAGATTGATCATTCGTGATATGTCCTCGAGTAGATAGTAGTAGTGGCATGCCTATTAAGTGACACATCATATACGTCTCGCTCAATATTAAGGCCCTGCTTGTCAGACGATAGAGAGAGGATCACTGCTCAGATGCTGATAGTACCTTCGTGCACATACGCTTATAATTGGGATCCACTTCTTTGAATATGTGCAAGACATTAAGACAAAATAAATGATTGAAATGCTATAAGAACCATGTAAATATGAAACAAATGATTGAATTGCTGTGATAGAGCTACAATAATATAAAAAGTACTATGTATTATGAAGAATGAATCGTGGAGAACCTAATAAATGACATAATGCACAAGTAGCTCTGATATATTAACAACTAATGTGCAAATAGGAATTGTAAGTTAATTGTATATTATTGTCACTGAGGGACCACTACAAGTGCGATATACGTTACATGTTTCCTAATTGCTATGTTTAGCATGTGTTTCATCCGTTGTAAGATCAAGAGAACATCACAAACTATATGGCACACAAATAGGCCAACACAAGAATGTGAAATAACATCTATGTGTCATACCTTTGGATTTTGATTACGTATACGTGAGTTTTTTTCATAATGATCGATATGTATAAGTCAATGGGACTCAGATATTTGTACAGTACATTATGAATACCATTATGGCAATAGTGTTAAAAGTTTTATTTCCTTGAGGATTAAGTTTGCTATGATCAAACATTCATGATATTTCGAAATGATTCACTTAATGTCGTGAACTCGTAAAAGGAGTTCAATCCCATGTCGCTAAGCCTCTCTTCCGCCTGAAGTGTCAAGCTGGCGCTTGGATGCATCAAACCTAATCCCTTTATTTGAGAGAGAAGTGATGTTTTCTCTGCTCTTGAAAAGGTCCAAGAAGAAGGAGAAGGTTGAGAGCATCTCTTCATCCCCGCTGAAACCAAGTCGGGGCTAGCACCGAGCTTGTTTTCAACTCGCCTCCAAAGGTTCGGTCCCGTCTTCGCTCGATAATCGTTAAAAGCACGAATCCAAGACGTGGTTCATTTCTAGTCAAGCCGTAAACACCTCCAAGAGTAGATCCACAAAGGTATATCATCTTTTGAACTCTTGGTCTTTGTTTTAGTTCGTTTTGATGAAACTATGATGGTCCAATGGGTGGGATTCCGATTTTTTTTTGTTATTTCCACTGTGCAACAGTGCCCTTGGCACTTAGGAATCTCTACAAGGGTATCGCAGCTTTACTTAGTCGCATCAAATCTCACTGAGCGCTTTCGGGCTTTGGTACCCATGTTTTTCAAAGGTTCAAAATTGTGATTTTTGGTGTGAAAGTATAGATCCAATGTTATTCTTCATGGAATCGTCATGACATGATCAAGGATGGTTATTATGAAGGAGAACGGCTCTGATGAGATTAAAAGTACTAAAGTTCGGATTTTACATGTTTCCCGTAGTCAGAACACAGAGAACGCCGCGACGCTCGCTCCTAACGCCGTGACGCGGCCAACGTCGTGATGTGCCAACATCGCGACGCAGGACTTACAAGTGGGGCTCTTTAAACCGCAACGCCATGAAGTAGCAACGTAGCCGACGTGATCACGTCGAAGAAAGGCGCTACCGGTGCCTTGTTTGCTTCCTTCATGGCCTTGCACCACCTTTGGAACACACTCACTCTAGTATGTTTGAAAATATAATGCAAGAACCGAACCGCTCAGCCTTAAAATTTCTAGAACTATGACTCCCAAAAAACGATGTTGAAATTACTCTACTTAGAGAACTTTGACATAATGTTTTTTGCAAATCCTGCTCAAGGAGTGACCGTAGATTATGGTTCAAGGAGTCGAATAAATCGAAATTTAAAACTTGAATCGATTTTTGCAATTCAAGGAGTTGAATCGCTTAAAGATTTGAGAGTTGAATCGCTTGATTCAAGAGTTGAATCGTCTATAGCTCGTTGAAGAATCAGCTAAGTTCATGTTGAAATAAAATAAAATTGATCATTTTTCAAGTGTTGAAAACCTTTCTACGTGCTTTGAAATCATGGGGTGCCATTATCTTTAACTTTCAATGGATCGTGATTAGAGAATGCAAGTTTAAGGGGGTGTATGTTGGGCATGATGGATGATTATAGACTTTGCCTAATGGTGATTGAGCATATTGCATTTGATTATTTCTTTTCAGAATAGGGTTTGCGTGTCCCCGTTCTTTCTATTATGTTTCGATGTAGTTCTCTTCTATCTAAACTCTCACAAAATGTAACTGAGGTTCTTTCTTTTGAATGTATGTAAATAGATTATAGGATTAGGATTAGTCGATGGAGATATAGCAGAAAGGAGTGTGGAGGAGGATCCAAGAAAGAAGACCTGAAATGTAAACAGATTTAATTTCATGGGTTGTAATAATCATGCATGTTCCTAGGTTTGACCTAGTCAATTCCATATTGGCTCATGGAATTGATTTTAGAATCTCCATAATCATGCCATATAGTTAGAGAATCATTCTTATGGTATTTTTCATGAGGTAGATGGATTGCCATGTTAATGAAATGACGACTTATCTAAAGAACTCTCAATTATTAAATATACAGCGCTAACGCCTTCCACTAATATCGCGCGAACCGGAATTCTAGAACGGGTTGTCAAAACCCAAGCCTTCTCCATACGGATATGTTTTTAATCCATGGAAATGAGTTTTCCTGATTAGTGGGTTGGACTTAACTAGACTCATTAGCTTGTTAGGCAAAGCCAAGGTTAATGTTTGATAGAGACACAATTGGGTTAATTTACATAAGATGTACACGTATCATGAGCTAATAGCCCAATGATAGTGCACAAATCAACAAGTTGATAGCACCGATTCGGGAGGTTGCATCGGCTGCAATCAATAAGATACCTACCTATTGATCCAAGATCGCTCGCTGCAAACCCAAGGTCACTCCTAGTGATATGACTTGTTAATTGCATACGATCGCAATTGGTATGGACAAGATACTCTACCTTTTAACTAAGATGGCTCATTGGCAAACCCAAGGTCATTCTCGTGATATCGATATCGACCCACCAAGAGAACCTCCATATAGGTTCCCTGGATCAATAAAGGGGGCATATGATTCGTAATAAATACAGCTGAGCCATAATGTGTAAATTATCAAGTCAGAACAATTATGCATTTTAAGTACAATCTAACATGATCTCTTTTACATCTAGGTTGATAGAATCAAACCATGTCATCAATAATGAACTTGCGATCAATATTGGATGTCAATAAGTTAATCGATGCCAACTTCATGGACTGGCTAAGGAACTTGAGAATTGTTCTCAAGGGAAAAAGAATAGCTTATGTCCTTGATGGCCCACTCCCTCAATCCCCTACCGTTGATGCATTTGATGAAGATCATAATGCATATCATAATCGAATGATAACAATGTGATTGCCACATGTATCGTTAGCATCTATGTCACTGCTAGTTTCCGTAGCAACATGAGGCTATGATAGCTCATGCCATTGTCATTCATATGAAGAAGCTGTTTCATGAGCAGCACGCTATTTCTCGCCAAGCATGTAAGAGGGACATCTCCAAAGGCAAGATATGCAATCAAGATGAATGGATATATTGTAAGGTCAATCACTGATTTATGGATAAATGAATTAAGATAGACTTAATTCTCGGGTTATTTACTTGATAGTTGCACATTTGGTGTGCTCAACTACAAGATGAAAAAACAAAAGACCACTATACCCGAGCTTAATTAATTGCTTTGTACCGCAAATCCACCTTGAAAAAGCCAAGGTGAACCGTGATAAGCCAGAATCTCTTTTCTCGGTTCTAAGAAGAGTTCTAAGAACAAGAAGAGGAACCTACAAAAAAGGAGGCGGCCAGGAGACTTCCTCAAAGGGTACTTGCTTCCATTGTGGGCAAAAGATGGCCATTGGAGGAGAAATTACAAGGCCTACATGGAGTCGAAGAAGAAGGTGGCATGTGATGCACCAACACCTTCAGGTATTTATGTCATCGGGCTAATATTGTTTCTCATGGAAACCTCTCGATATTGGATACCGGCCGGGCTCACATATGCAATGACATGTAAGGCCCAGGAATAATAGGAAGCTCGCAAAGAGAGATCCGATTCGAGTTGGCAATGAAAAGAGTTGCAGTTGTTGCTATCAGACTCATATGTTTGTACCTACAGTAGACTTTGCTGAATTTGATGATTGCTTTCGTGTGCCAGCTTTAACAAAGAACATTATCTCTGTTTCCCGTTTGAACATGAAAGGGTATCATTTAAAATATTGTGACAATGGTTGTTACATTATGTTAAATGATGTCTTTTATGCTGGTGGTACTTTAAGCAATGGGATTTACATATTGATATGTCAAATCCAATTTAAATGTCAATGACAATAAAAGACAAAAGGAGATAATTTGAAATCATCGATTTTATGGCATTGTCAGTCTTGGCCATATAAGTGAGAAGCGTGCATGACTAAGCTACACAAGAGTGGTCGAGGTCATTTGATTATGAATCACATTTGACACATGTGAATCATGCTTGTTGTGCAAGATTTCACTAAGTTATTCTTTAAAGGAAAGGGTGAACGAACAGGTGGACCATTAGACCAAATAAATATTGATGTATGTGGTCCTATGTCCGTGCATGCCAAAGGTGGTTTCATTTACTTCATAACCTTTATCGATGACTATTCACATTATGCCTACTTGTATCTTATGAGGTATTAAGTTTGAGCCTTTGAAAAGTTCAAAGAATTCAGAAATGAGGTAGAGAAACAACTTAGGAGAAGCATTAAATAACTTAGATCAGATCTAGGTGATGAATACTTAAGCCAAGGGTTTTTGGATTATCTTAGGAACAATGGGATTTTGTCATAATGGACTCCACCTTACATGCCACAACACAATGGTGTGGCTGAGAAGAGAAACCGAACCTTGTTAGATATGGTGAGGTCTATGATGAGCAAAGCAATTCTACCTAAATCCTTTTGAGGTTATGCACTTGAGACTGCTGTTTATATCTTAAACAAAGTCCCATCCAAGTCAGTTGAGGTTATTCCATATAAGATATGGACTAACAAGAAGCCTTATCTTTCTCACATGAAAGTATGGGGTTGTCCTGCTTATGTGAAGTAGACAGTGTCGATAAGCTTGTGCTTAAGTCTCGACAAGTGTCCTGTCAGAGGATATCCTAAAGAAACGATTGGATATGAATTCTACAACACTTTGGAACAAAGGTCGTTTGTTTCAAAGCATGATGTATTCCCTTGAGAAAGAGTTTATCCTTAAGAGAAGACAATGGGAGCAAAGTTGAGCTTGATGCAGTTTAAGACGCTTCAATGTACGCGGTTCTATCCGACTAAACCCTTCAAGCCGTAATTCGTGGTGATGAATTACTGCCGACTCTCTAAAACACAAGTTCTTCGTGAGGGACACATAGGACAATATACTGCCTCAAAAAGATATGGATTTCTCATCGAATGAAACGACGTGATTGTGCCGACTACCACAAGAATCTCTTAATAGTTCGTGAGTTTGATAACAAACACACAACCATGAAGTTTCTGAGATGGATTCCATGTATGCAAACAAAGAGCTTAGTTGATCCACCCGAAGGGATAAACCATTAGGTGCAAGTGATCTTCAAAGAAGATGCATATGAAGGTAATGTGATTACCTATAAAGCTAGGTTTCAGGGTTAAGGGTTATCGTCAAAGACAAGAAATTGACTATGATGAGACTTTTAGTCCGGTGGCCATGCTTAAATCCATAAGGATTCTCCTAGTCATTGCCGCTCATCATGATTATGAGATATGGCAAATGGTGAAGACGGCTTTCATAAACGGAAACCTTTCTGAGGAAGTTCATAATACATAACATAGCATGAAGGAAATCACGATGAGATCATGATAATAAGATTCATATCATGTGCAATTATGTTAGTATCTAAATTATCCCTAGTCATAAAATTAACGAGACCTGATATCGTTAACCCTGATTTAATTAGCACATGTCATACCCCTTGATTGACTGCTGGGATCTTATAAACTATGAACATGAGATGACAGCTGAAATGTGGATGCTTCACAAGAGTAGCTACACCTGAGGTTTCACTAAGCGAGACAATCATATGGATTATCTATTTAAACATATTGAGATATTCTCATCATGTGATCAGTAAGTATCCTTAAACTTGAGGTGCTCAAGGATATCGCGGAATGCTGATTTTGTACTTTGACTTCATTCCTTGTTACCTGCAGGTCTAGCCATAGTGTGATGATCAATAACTCTAAGGTATTCAGTGTAATTGAGCAGCCTAAAAAGGATCTACACACCTAATGTATGAGAGTATACCCATGGCCTCATAAAAAATTCCACTACTGGAAATCTCTAGCTATATGGAAAAATTTTTCAAAGAATGTCTTCACGCATAACTCATGGAGTAATGAGTCCAAGACAATATATGATATCACTGGGCTAGATGCGGCGCAGCCAATCTAGTGGAGCTGTATATTACTGTCCATGCTCAACCCAGCGGGTATAGAATGGTGAAAAAGAACATTGCACAAAGATTTTGTTTATGAAGGGTTTTGCAATTAATTATGACCTCCTCACCACCGTAGTCATGATGTGCTGCTGGGCTTCAATGTTCATGACTCGCTTGATTCAATTACAATTCAAGTGTTCAACATAACCGAGAGCCTAATGGGTCACACACTTAAAAGATTGAGACTTGATATAAAGGGACGATGTGATCCAATTATTTATGACTCACATTAGGGGTTATACCGCTTCAGATTAGAAGAATCCCGCAACTAAGATAATCTATCAGAAAGCTGATGTTAGAAAGCTTGCTCAAAGCCGGCTTAAGGCCCACTTAGGAGCATGCTACCATGCATGGAGGATGCATGTAGAATATTCCATCTTTGAAGGAGGGGCTGGTCCTTTCATCGTGGGTTTCTCCCATAAATATGTGGTTTTGGAGAAACCCTAACCCTAATGGTTGATGCATCAAACCCTAATGTCCTTCGCTTAAGATAGAAGTGAGGTTTCCGTTATTGAGAAGATCCCAGTTAAAACAAAGAAGAAGGCTGACATCTCTTCTATCTCATTGGAACCGCTTCTGGCTAGCACTAAGCTTATTTTCAACCCTATCCCCTTGAGGCCCCTGGGTCTAGCTCTTCTTGTGGGATACCGTTAGAGACTCCAATCAGATGTGTTCGCTTTCTAGTCAAGTCGCAAACACTCTCCAAGAGTAGATTCATAATGGTATATCATCTTGAACTCGTTTTCGCTTAATGAAATATGATTTGGGTCCAATGGGTGGGATTCCCGATTTTTTTCTGGCTCATTTGTGCAACAAATGCCCTTGCACTTAGAATCACTACAATATCTTGGGAGGTTTGAACCCTGAGTACGAATTTGTAGTTCTTAATCTCACAAGCAAGGACTCAATCATTCTCTCTATAGCGCCATACATGCTTTAAGCACATGAACTCTGAATGGAAAATTTCAACACATCCTCAATCATGGAACTGTCACATGCAACATCAAACCTTTCTAAAACTAGACATCACAATTCGAAAGGTGATAATACAACCTCCATTTTTCTCCCCAATAGGAATTTTTTCGTTTGGGTTTCGTGGCTATGGTACTCATGGTCACTCAAGCTATGGAGGTCGAGGCTCATAAGGCTCAACACTTAAGACTTTATGGCAAATTTGTGGAAGAACTGATCATTCAACAATCAAGTGTTATCATCGCTTTGATCTCGACTACATGAGCACCTAACCTCAGCACCACACCTCCTTTGATTCCTCTAATTTCATGGAAGCAACTCACAACTCTCAAGTTCATTTGTGACACCTTGGGCTTCCTTCATGACATCATCGCATCCCCACAAAGAGTTCTCAAATGCATATCAATTACCCTAAACTCTCTTTAAGATAATGCTTGGTATCTCGACAATGGGACAATGTAAAATCAAACCAATTCCAAACTAAGATCTAGTTGAGTCCAAATCAAGATATCACTCGCTCCAGAAATCTGTCAGACATCAGCGGCTTTACCCTCCTTTCACACATGTGTCACTGAACATATCAAAAGATTTAAACCCTGTCTCCGCACAATATCCTATTAGAACCATGAATTAAGTAAAACCTCTTAAGCATCTCATAATTTGCTTACACAACAAGCATGTGGAGTTTCATGCATCCCGCTAGAGTACCATAATCTTAGACTTAGATTGATTAGTACCCAAAGTACACATATTTCGAGTCCCCATTAAGATGTTTTTGGAAACAGTTACAGACTAATCATATTATCAAGCAGACGACATGTGCAGTCCTGATAGTACTACTCGATTTTGTTTCGAGGTTGTTTTTGGTAGTTTTATGTTTTAGAAACTCACCCATATCATTTAAGCTTCGGGCATTCCAATGATAGATGTTCATGTTTGAGTTCAGAGATGGATTTCTTAGCGATTTCATCAAGCCTGATGAAGAAATGCCGTCGGGAAATGAAGAATGCAAATGCATTTGATGCAGGAGCAACTAGAGGAGAATGATTTTGGGCTATGGCACAGCAAAATTTCAAGAATGGTAGCTTAAAATTTCTGCAATCTAGCTAAATTTCGCTGGTGCCATATTTCTCGGGCTATGATATGCAGGCTCATATCAGGATGAATTATCATAGCGAAAATTAATGCAGATAGCTTAAATTCAAATTTTCTCTATGCCTGCAATTTTCGCTAAGATAGCGAAATTTTGCTATGATAGCGAAATTCATTGTGCATAGAGAAATTGATGCCCCTCATTTTGTGATCCAAACGACCCCGTTTTTTGTAATTCCCATTTTGCCCTCATTGTAATCATATTATTTTGGTATTTCACATCTTAAGTGCCATATAAGCCACCTTGAGGACAAATCAGAACTCCTGAATTTTTAAGCAACTTTCAACTAATGCAGCCTTTTCATTTTAGGTTACGCTTCTTCTTCTCTCCTCTTTCTTCATTTTTCTACATTAAACACACCCTCGAGACAGACAACCTCAAAGGATGTTTGGCTAAGCCTCAAAACCCTCTTTGAAGATAAGGGTCATAGGTTGCTACTGTGGTTTGGTGGTGTGTTCCTCCGTTTAATGAAGCAGTAATCAGATTATGTACCTAAACTTTCCAAACTGTGGTTTAATGCTATTTAATGTATTTCCTTCGTCAATACTTGCATGTTTTTAAAGTCTGTATTCTTAATGCAGATACACTAAACATTCATTAGATGTCATTTACGAGCCACTCAAATTAGGTTAAATGGGATGTATTCTTCAAACCGCCGGACATTAAATGTCAAGAATGCTTTCGCTCTAGTGGAGCGATTTAAGTGGTTAGCTTTTAAAGTTAAACAAAGATTCTGGGCTGTGGCTATGGACTATATGTCATTTTCCCCATGCGAGGAAATAACCTCGAGGACACCTTTTATAACTCCTGCCTTATCAAGCTAGTGACCCAAGCCTTCAAGGTCTCCATTCACACCTTATTTTAAACTGCTTAATAGCCTAGTGACAACAACACCTATGTTTTTTAATGCAAACTAAAAACTAAACCAAAGCCTCACCATTTCTCAATCATGTTACAAATCATTTGTGGGATGAAACCCATCCCCGCAGGTTCTGAACTTAGACCGCTATGTCGGCAGCCAACTACTAAGCAGAGAGGAAAATAGGAAACAAATTTTGTTGACTAATCACCCTACCGCAAGACGAATCGTGCAATTGACATGGGCTCAAGGCCCGCTAGTCTGCATTGGTGGAAATGGCCTAAGCCCACATCGTATTAAGACCAAGGTGACTATCTGCACTTTACGCCTTGGAAGCAGGTCTGAGAAATCTAGGGTGTCTTCCCATAGACTAGCTTCAAGGCGGTCCGTTTAGAGTTTTAGGTTCCCCAACCGGCCGTCCTACCACATATGGGATGTCCAAGCAGAATAAGCACACGAAACGAAAATACGCAGTGCGATATTTATCAATGATTTCTCAGCCAAATCCCTTATTTCTCGGAAGGTTAATCCTTAATAGGAAGTAAGAGATTTTACTCCTAAAATTAAGGGAAGATTAATGAACTACGCCCTATAAATTGGGAAGATCTCCCATGAGGTAAGGGTATCGAGACTGTGCTAAAACTCTTTCTCTTATTCTTCTCCATCTTTTGCTAACTTAATTTATCCTGAGGGGCGACCTACTTAACGGACGCCTTTTCGCAGCCCACGCCACAACATGCCTAGAGGTTCAATCGATTGTGGTAACAACACCTGTTGTTATGTTAAGGACAAACTCACCAAGATAACTCTAGTTCAAGGAAAACTACATAACGGTTTGTATCAATAGGACATCTCTCATCTAGCTCTAAATAATACCTCAATTACCGAGATTGCAAGTGTTGTTGTGTCTCCACCAATTACTACCCCTCATGTTTCAACAACTCCATTTTCTGCTACATCCTCTCTCGCACAAGACTTCCTTATCGTGGGACTAAAACACACGCTATTCCTTGGCACAAGAAGCCGGGTCATCGTCATTATTCAAAGATTACAAAAGGTGTCGCACTACTCAGATGTCCCAATACATCTCCTTACAAATATTCGATATGTTTTGTGAACCTTGTCAACTTGGAAAGTTGCATCACATTACCTTTCTTTCTATTCCATTAAAGACTTCTAAACCATTACAACTTGTACATTCTAATAAGTGGGGTCACACTCCTTATACCTCTCCAAAGAGTTATGTTACTATATTTGTTTTGTTGATGATTTTACAAGATTTGTATTGCTTTATCCTTACGTTTAAGTCTCGATGCAACAACTACCGTCTTACTTTACTTAAATTCTTTTTCTTGTCCCATTTTGGAAGATATGGAAATGGGTGAGCGGTTTAGGCTTTAACTTTTAAGAAAGAAACAAAACACATGTGGGGTTTGGAAAGAGTGTGTGTGACAGAGGAAAATCATGTGCTTTTGAAACGTGGGGTTATCTAGTCTAAGAATTGTTGGGATTCTCAACAACGGGGAGAAAGAAACCTAGTAACCCAAAGACACCCAAAAAACCTTGAAACCCTAGATTTCCAAATCCCATCCCCGATAATGAAGTTGAAGCAGAGCAACCAATTATAATTTTGTTCCTCTTCCAAAAGAGGGGAGAATAGAAAAGTAAAGAAGAGGACTAGAGAAAGTTCATGAAAACTTTTAAGGCAACGAAGAAGAAAGCGTTATTAATAGATAATAATTCATAAATCAAACAAACCTTCACCATTCAAACTTGGCCGGGTAGCGTTCTCAACTCAAGAATAGCAAGGCAAGACCGAAAGGGAGAAAGAACCCGAGGAAGCAATTGCAGAAAAAACAAACCTATAAAATGAAATAAATAGAAAAATGGAAAACATAACGAAGAAGAGAAGGTTATGGCCCTTACAACCCTTCCTCTTGGAAACTTTTTCCAGATGGGTAAGACAGAAAAAAATGGGAGAGGTAACAGACTAAAAGCCCCAAAAAATTCAAAAAACAAGGATTTAGGCCTTTTAGAGCATTAAGATACAAATGAAAGAGCACCTAAGAAGAGATAGATTTTCGCTCTCTATGCTTGTCTCCACCGCGGTGATCTTCATCGTCTTCAAGTCTCTATCACTGCTTGATTTCTCTTCTCAAAAGAGAGAGGATCTAACTAGTAAAGGTGCATACTATGATGGAGAAGATAATCATTTTGGATAAGTAAATTAGGTCTGATAAGCAAAGGGATATTTCATTTAATAGTAATCGGCTACCGGTGCCGCCTCTCGCCCCGCTCGATCGATCAGATTTGAGTTAATCGAAATGAGCCACCAATTGATTTTTCGAATACAAATTAAAGCCTCAACTCCAACCCTAATTTCAGGCTGATCAAGCAACCAACGGTCCGAGCTTAAATTACCAGCTCTACTTCCAACCCCATCGTCATCATTCTCCTTTATGCCGTCAGCTTTCCCATCCTTTTCGACACCTCCAAGGTTGAAAAGAGAAACATCCTCGATGGCACGTACATGTCGTCCATTGCCTGCACCGACGGCTACCGCGTCTGTGCGATCTTGACCCCTCAAAGCCCAACCACAGGCTTCTCAAACGCTTGTTCGTGTCTTCCCTGCGTACCAACACCATAACTCACATCTGCCCGTGAGCTACTTTAACAGCTTTTCCTTTCACCCCTCTCAAAGACGATGTTTCTAGAAAAGGGGTAGGTGTCAAAGGCCTCCATGCAAGATTGTCGAAAACTAAAAGGCAGAGAGATGCGTTGGAAGGTGGAGGTGGAGGAGGAGAGAGAGTGGGATCAAACTTTTTTTTTTTTTTTAAATAAAAAAATTTGGGGGGTCAATTACATAGTAACATGTTGCGAGAGAGAAGAGAAATGAGTGAGAATCGAGAAATTATATAGTGATATATGCAATTTTTTACATACTTAACCAATTACATTTCTCTTAGGACCATTTTCAGACAACGCATAAATTTGGGATTATTTCTCGGGGCTGATCAAAAGTGAGATTATTTAAAGAAGAATGGTGGAAGTTAAGATTATTCCTATCAATTTTCCTATAAATAATCACTAAATAGACTCAACATACTATAAATGCAAAACAAGATAGTAAATAAAAAAATGGATGTAGTAGAAAATTAAATCAAACATTATATATGTCATCATTTTAATGTGTTCTATCCTAGCATTAAATAATCCATGTTAATTTAGACAACCAATATAATAATATATGAGATCAGAGGGAAGAGTACGAGATTGAATTCAATATTTTGTGAATCAACATCACGTGAGACTAACAAGGTTTGTTTGGCGCTTTTGAAAATCGCTTATCGTGAAAAACAAGGAAGATAAGAAATCACTAAGGACACCGTTTGTCCCTAATATTTTTATTCTAAAAACATAAATATAGAAAACATTAAATTTAGAGAATAAGATAATAATTTTAAGATAATACCATTTTTTATGCTCTTTTTTATGCTTTCTAAAACTGGTTTTCAATAACAATTTCAAAATAGAACCAAAACATACCATAATTGTTTATATTTCATGTTTAACATAAGCTAGCAACAGTAACATGCATTAGTTCTTGAAATTGTTATATTTTTTACGAGTCTGATAGCTCACGGATATTACTATTGTTATTATTGTTAATTAAAGTACAGAATAAAAGGGAGAAAACTTTAAATGGAAAATGAAGAGAAATATATAATTACTCCATGCTCTAGATGCAAATTCGTAGATATTGTTTTCGCTTCCCTTAAGGCGTACTCTCCACCTTCTCATTTTTCCTCCTTTTTTGCTTTCAAGATCGACAAATGCTTCTTCAAAACTTCCTCTGCTGTACATCTGATGACCCACATGGTAGAAAATTGATAATTGTTTGCCCATTTTTCTTCACACACTCAATGATCTCTCACTAGTTCATCTAAACACCATGTCAATGAGTGAATTTTTGAGAAACCACTACGCAAAATCTTGACTCTTCAATAGCTTCAAGAGTTTTGGCCAATCTCACTTCCTTGTTCGATTTCTTCAATAATAACTTGGAAGGTGTGAATCTCTCTTTCCTATAAAGCAAAGATAGAGATGGTCTCTGTGGGAAGGTTCCTGAGTGTCTTCACCTCTAAAAAACTCCAAGAAAACATCATATTCCATTATGGAACCAAAGTTGAAGTATATTGATATGCTCTGTGAATCCATCCTTACTGTGATTCTGTCACAATATCGCAAGAAAATTGATAGTTTGATATTTCAGCTGGTGAGGACTGAGGAGGGGAGATGTTTTATAAAAAAAAAGCATGGACCGACAGACGCTCTTATGGGCCTTAAATTAATATGCGCGTAACGCCGTCATACCAGATCTATAAGTCAATGAAGCAAGCAGCACACATATACTCCCACAATCTCAACGTGGCTCTAATCCCATTCATACTTTCATTTTTTCCTTTCTTTTTCTGTTGAAACTCAGATTCAACAATCTATTCATTTTAAAGTAACCACATTCATACTTAAAGACATGCTTAAATAATAAATTCATACTTAAGACTTTTTATTGTTTGAATAAAATTCACTTAAAACTTAAAAAATTAAAAAGAATATAAAAAATCAAACAACTTTATATTTAATATTACTTATAGTGAAAGGAAAATTATGTTGTAAGGGTTATTGTCTAAAATTAAGAATAAAACCACATAATTTTTAAAAACCAGGTTCAAAAATCAAAATTTTGCAAATTAATGAAAATATTGGATACTAAAAAAAATATTTAACTAAGTTGAAATTTTAATTAAAAAATTGACATAGTAATTACTATTTTTAATTTTATTTATATTTTATTATTAATTAAATAAATAAAAAATTTTGAATCCAATTAAATATATAAATTAAAAAACAGAAAGAAGCAAACAAAGGTTAGGTGATAATTTATAATAAATTTTGAAAACATTAAGGCTTGTGTAAAAGTATATCTTAAAAGTTCTAAAAATATTATTTAAAATGAAAAAATTTTGTTTGCGGTTTAAAATTTTAATAATACAGCTTTATATTTTAAAATGAAATTTTAAAAAATCGCTTATTCACTATAATATCTTTTTATCATTCTTTATATTTATATAATTATTTATTTATTTTTAAAAATAAATCTTAAAATAATTAAGAAGAATTTGAGGATGTCATTTAATCACATTTTTGGAGTTTTCACTTGATCTCTTTTTCTACTTCATTGCCACATAAAAAGTTCCTATTTAAAAATCTCATATAAGAGCTTTTAAGAAATATTTATCCTACAAACTTTTATCTTTATTACAGAAGTTTTAAAGAATTTGCGAACAATATGTAAATTTTAAGGGTCAGTTATTCCCATACCCTTAGAAACAATTTATACATTATCAGCATATGTGGTTAATTATACTTGAACTTGAGAACTAGGCAGAGTTTGCACTGGTAAAT
This sequence comes from Tetrastigma voinierianum, assembly GCA_016808115.1. NCBI lineage: Eukaryota > Viridiplantae > Streptophyta > Magnoliopsida > Vitales > Vitaceae > Tetrastigma > Tetrastigma voinierianum. The sequence continues at coordinate 89,815 of JAEQBH010008489.1, read as the reverse complement.
GCCATGTAAATGAGGTGAGATATAAATCTTAGAAGTTTTTTTTCTTGCAAAAAGTACAAAGAGTAGAGCTGGCAAGGGCAAGTCAGCTGGGCCCAGACCGGGCTAAGGGTAAAATCGAGTCAGACTGGGCCGGGCCTAATTTACATCGTGCTATCATTTTAGTGGCCCAGTCCAGCCCTATACCTGGGCCAACTGGCTAACGGGCCAACTTAACCTTATGTGTAAAAAAAAAAAAAAAAAAAAAAAAGGTTAAAAACTTAGAAAAATGCAAATTTTGGACTTCAAATTAGATAAGCAAAATTATATTTTTCTCAAACCAGATTTCCAGCACTATGAAATTTTCCCTCAGTAGTTGCTTACATTGCATTGCACTGCAGACTAGATTAAATCTATTCCTACTTTTTCTCTCTAAACCCTCAGAAAATTTTCTCAAGTCAAAAGATGGTAAAAGCAAACCAAAAGTCTTTCCAGGAACCGGATCACCTGTAACTTATTGCTATTCACTTCTGACAAACTGCAAGAGCAGTGAGATACATCCCCACCATTCTTCCAGATTCAAACATTCCCCCCACACACACACACACTTGGCTCCTTCAATTTCCATCTCAATATCAATCAAAAAAACCCAAAAAAGAAAAAGGCAAAAAAAAAAAAAAAGAATAGAAAATACCTCTCTGCCATTAAATTAAAACTCTCAAGTCAAAGTGTCAGAAGTCTCAAATATCAATCAAAAACCCAAAAGAAAAGGCAAAAAAAAAAAGGAATAGAAAGCACTTCTGTTATTAATTAAAACTTCCCAAGTCAGGTAAGCGGTTTGGGAAACAAGATTTAAACTTATCATGAGATCAATCCAGAAACAGCACCACACCACCCATTTTGTAGTCAGAGAAGTGGAGATATCTTTTGGTAGCATCCTTTGAAAAGGTTGGAGGAGGGGCACAAAGTAGACCAGATTCAGGAACAGCAGAAGGGGGATTTGCAGAAGATTTCCTCTTCATGAGATTGAAGAAGTCATTCCTGACTCTCCTTGAGAAGTGATCTCTTCAATGGTCGTGGAGGGCAGCAGATAGCCTGGGTGATCAGCACTAGCAAGGGCTTGGATTGTTCCTTGACCTCAAAGAAGCAGTTCCAACAGCTGATGGTGTGACAGCAGCTGACGGGAATGATACATGGAGGTCATGAGAAAGAGAAAGGATCGTTTCTGACATGTAAATTAGGGTTTTGATAAGGAAGGAGAGATTATATATATATATATTAATTAGTAACTGCTACCTGAAATTCAAATACTCACCTTGAATCAATCGATCCGATCAATAATTGGGTTGAATAAATTTTATCCTATTTTTTGCGCCAATGAAATTGCTCAGTCTAACCCTAATTTCTACTAATAGCTAATCCAATGAGTCGTGCTCAAATTACCAACTTAATAAAGAGACATATTATAATTTTATTATGAACTTTACATAATCTTTGATTTATGGTTTACTACGCCGACTATATTGCCGAAAGCTTATGGCCACTCCACTGGATTGAGTCACCCATTAAGTCAAGTAACTCACAAATATTTATGAAATAAGAGACGACAGGGTCACGCAGATCTTCCATGGAATGGGTAAGACTTCGTTGTCACTCTTTGAACATTCTTAAAAAACATAAGCGCTTGGATTGCTTCAAAACGGTTCTACAAAACCTTAAGCCAAGGTATGTACCATGTCTCTCTTAACTATTGTTACTATTGGTATTGTAGAAGTCAGATTCATATCTGAAATTAGGAAAATCACTTGAGATACACGATTTGATTTTCAAGTATTATCTAAAGAAGACAAACTTAAACCCTTATTTTGCTTTTCTAATTTCCTTTTTTTTTCTATGCGCTTTTCATCTATCTATTTTTTTTATAATTATTTATCTTTTCAATCAAAATTCTTCATTTTTATTTTTATTATTTGTACTTATTATATTTTATACAATACATATGTAATTGTTTACAATTATAATAAAATAATACAAAGAAGAAATAAAGTAAATAAACAAAATAAGTAGAAAATAATGCCAAAGTTAAGTATTGAGGAGTGACACTTTCCATCCCATTATGAATCCATATATGAGGGACTCTTTCTTAGGAATGGTAATGTCCGGTTTGGGACGAAATCACCCCAATCCCATTCCCTGTCTTGATTCATTAATCCTTCCACATACCCGTCCAAACCCTAGTTTTACAAAAAAAAAAACTGAGTAAATATGTTCCCTTACTTAATATACCTAAATGTGCAAATGCCATATAATCAGTTGCCTATGTGAGTAGGATAAATTTTCATTATATATGAGTGTTTTGACACAATTTTGCTGCTAAGACTGTGTTTAGTTCATACCTGCGATAAGTCCTAACTTCCTCTTGGGGACACAAAGGTGTGGAGCAGATATATGATATATGCAGTAAAAGTAAAGCACACACAATATGTTTACGCTGCTTATAATTGCATACGCCGTGGGTCAGGCTCTAATGCAAGAATTTCCACTAATCTAATTCAAGGTTATAATTAGCCTGATGCAGACGGTACCCTCTTTTTCCTACTACTTTAAACCTAATCACTCATAGTGGAATCTAAATTAACTCCCTCCATTCCTCTCAGCATCGCATACCATGCACACATTACATCAATTCGACATAAGATGAATTTAAACATCATCTTCTCACACAAGGTGAAAGATTGCACGCGGTACCAATGAGAACATGACTGCATCTTCTAACACTTCAACTTCACTTATTCTTCGCTCTTCTTGAAATTGCGGATGAGCAACTTCCCAAACCTCAATAAAGCCTCGCACTTATCTTAGAAGTCTTAATAAAGCCGGACCATTATCCTAATATGATTCCAAGTATTACCTTATTTTTCTTGAATCCTATCTTCAAGCTATCCAAGAGGATGTAGGAGACTCGCGCCTAAGTTTCCTCTTTTAGATTGCACCTAATTGGGTTCTAACTCTAGTTTGATAGTCATTGGATGGGATTGGACTCTTGATTTAAACCTTATCCCTTGATAGAGGAGTTCTAGTGTGCCTGTACTGTAGCCTTTTCCTAAGTACTGGGCCTCCAAGGGTCCACTGATCCATGTCCCACATTAGTTCCTCGACCTTGGCCTCGACTCTCCGAGACCGGCACGTCCCTACACCGTGAGACCGCTTTAGTCAAGATTTCTTCGGGTTCTTCTAGGACTTCATGTTCAAACTATCAAACCTTCATCAAACTTTTATCTTCTCGGCAGCTCCATCTTCATATAACAAATTCGATAAAAGATATCACAATTTAAACCTAACAATATGCCCCTTGGCTATGTCTTTTAAAAAACAACTTTGAAGAATGTACAAGAAAATGCATTAAGGAAGAGAGGCAAGAGATACTTGACACTTTGAGATGAAGATTTCCAATTCATTGATAGTTTATCCCTTTTTATATCCCAATCATACTTTGTGAAGGAAATACATAAAAGAATTTTACACAAAATTTAATCCTTCCCTTTTCATTCTTTCTTCTTTCTCCCCTTTTTTATTGAAGGCTAGAACTGGTGTGTGTCGGGGTGGGGGCCGAGAAGATGTGTCTCAAGGTTAGAGATTGGCAGAGAGGAATCAGTTATCAAAAAGTGAGAACCAACAGGCGGCAACAAGATATTTGAGTGGGTTGAAGCAGACTATTAGAGATAAATCAAGTAATGCAAAGGAGGCCAGAAGAGCCATCTGACTTCCACAAAATTCAGACATTAATGTCAGGTTTTTATATTCATTAGGATTTTTTTTTATTCATTAGGCTATGATTTCATGTAATTCCCGAAGGATATTCTGTTTTCACCAAAAACCTTGCTAGGTTCATAAGATAAAAATGCTTTCTAATTGTCTCTACCATTTCCATATTAATATTTCCTTTCATAGTATTTATTTTTAGGAATCAACTAAATTGTTAGGAAACCTAATGACCCTTCCCCTATTGGTAAGATATTGTCTATTTCTAAGCTTCTCGAGGTTCTCATGGTTTTGGTTTTTGACTTCTCCCAAAAAATGTCTCATACCAATTGGATGTTGCCTATATTCATAAACTCATAATACTTTTCATTCCTAACCGATATGGTATTTTGGCCGCACACCCAACAATCCTCACATGGAACAAAGTTCCACCGAGCCTCCGATCAAATCCAGGGATTTTCTTTCTTCACTCCAGATTCAATCACATGCATTACGTGAAACACCACCTGCTAAGGGTTCACTATACCATTTTGTTCGGCATCCACCCATATGGTTTGAACCCGACTATCATACCACATGTTGAGAATCCTAATGGACCATTCCCTCTACATTGATATTATATTATCCACTTTGAGCTTAAGACATTTTGTTTTTGGTTTTTTCTCCCCAAAAAGCCTCATACCAATTGAATGTTGTCCATGCTTATCAACTCATAATCCTTTCTATTCCTAACTGATATGACGCCATACATGCCCAACACAAAATTTTTATTTATATTTATTATATATTTATATTATTTATTATGTTAATATTAATATTATAACACAATAATAATATCTCAGAGTGATAAATATTATCACTAATTTCCTTAAATTAAAATAAGACTAAATCATGCTAACATTTATTCTTATACCCTTTTATTTTCTGTTTATGTTCTAGATAAACACCTTTTCAATAGGAATTGTGTCATACTTAACTCCTTGAAGCAACCCCCACTTTACTCTTACATACAATGCTGATCTCCTAATTAAGAGTTAACTCATATTACCTTATTCACTTTTCATTGTATATGATCAAGAAAACATAGCTTAACATTTTCCCTATGAGCATCACTAATCTTTTCATGAACAAGGAAAATCCTCTTAGTTATAACCCAAGTCTTTATGGTTTAGTTGTCTTTGAACTCTGTAATCTTATGATTTTCGCCAATAGGTCGGCATCTATTGCATTAACTTATTCTTTTATCGGCTTTAGTCACATTCTGTGACGCCCATTCTCGTGATCCGCTGACCACCACAACCCGCTGAATATAGTGCTGGATGTCTGTTACCCGACGCTACTGTGAAATTGGTGGCGTAGTCCCTTTGTAATGGAGCTCTACCTAAATAAAACACTCGCATGAAACCCGTCCCAAGTGCCCAATATAATCACAATGATACAAATATGGATAAAAACGGCCTCTTGGGCCCATACTACAATATCCATAAAAACATACCAACTATATCCAATAGTTCTAAGAGTTCAAATATTTTTACTCTTATACAAAATATATTAAAATACACGAATTTAATGCATAAACATCGAAGAACCCTCAAAGCCACACTCAAGCCTCTTGTAAATCTCGACGTCTAGACGAGCCATCTCTCGCACGCTCCTCGCACGTAAAATAATATCCTCGATTGCGCCGGGAAATGACGCTCGCAGGCGACCGCCCTGGCTGGCCATCTCCACCTAAGTAATGTTCCAAAATAAATACACATTCATGCAAATGCATGATCTCACTTGAATGTCTACGTGACCAACTCAGATCCCGAGTCCTCACCGACTCCCTCACACTCTCCTAAGCCTCGTATGAGAATTCTTATATTCATTTGTTTGTTAGTGGACAACCCTCCGATGTGTAGATATCACCTCGCACTGCCTCCAAATTCCATTGATATTATTTATGGACTACCCTCCGATATATCAATCAGCTGCCTCCGACGATTGATATTTTTAGTTTTAGACAACCTTCGTATAATTCACATTTTAGACAACCCTCCGAACCATTTTCTAGACTCATCTCATGCACTTCAATTCCTATAGTCCTGTAGCGTTCCAGCCAGATATGTACGATGATGCAATTTTAATACAGTTTAATTCATGTAAATATATAAATACGATATATTTACATAAACAATCAATCTACACAATCATGTCAAAGTGTAAATTCTCATTTCATACATCAAAATTAGCTCCATTTTATATTGTTCATACACGAAAGAATTAATTTAAATCACTCGAATTAAACACATATTTTCAAAATTATTTTGTGATCACTGCTTTCGAGAACAAGAAAACCCCAGGTTGTTCCTTCAAAGACAATTTCATCTGCCTACTTAAATGAACCTTGTGGTTTCACGGCCATTTCCGCCTTAACAAACCAATACATGATTTATGTAACACTTCATCACACATTTAACCTAAACAGTCCGTAACATCAACGATACGGGCCAGTTCGTGGGTCTCAACTAAGCATTTCGATTCCAAGGTTTGAACCGATCAAATCCGCCGCTCAAGGCCTCAACCAACCGAACATTTACATGGTACTTAACCTACACAAAACCCAAGAGGAGAACTCCTACCTCCTGGAAATAGTATAAAAACTCCTAAATTCAGACCCACTAAGCCATCTCCAAGGCAGAGTACCTTCTTGTCCCGAAGACTGACTGGTGATCATTCAGATTTCTAGAGAAGCTGCTCCTTCCCCAATCTCTAATCAACTCCATTACTGCACAAAAAATCCCTTCCACGTTTTTCTCTTCTTTCATTTGAGAAGACAAGTCACTATTCCTATTTTGTCTCTGAAGACTTAAACAATCTCAAATGCCTATTACGCCCTTCATTTCCAGCTACATTCGATACTATCTCTACTGTCCATTTTCATCATTTCACCATGCCACTTATGGCACATGAGTACATGTTATATGTGACTTTCGTCGCATCGAAAATCGCTTTACTAAGACCCAAATCACGATGCCCCGTAAAACGTGCCAACCCGACCCGTCTCGAATCTACTAAACCTTACGCGCTAGCTAGTCATGAGACAATTCCAACCCGCAACCGCTTCACATCCGAGATTCAATAAAATTGCGATTTTTAACCGAAATTAACAATTTTGTAATCGAAATTACGATTTTGCCATTTTTCCAGAAATTGGAATTTCTCGGGTCTTACATTCTCCCCTCCTTAAAAGGAATTTCGTCCCAAAATTCTGGACAATCATATCACTCACATGCATATGCAACGCGCACTCTATCATGCATGTAAACAGTCATTTAAATCTTAAACGACTAAATCACGTACCTTTATCCCTAAACAAGAAGGATAGAGGCCTGACGTGGTCCCTCACGCTCCCAACACGTAGACCTCCACCCATAGCACCCACAGGCAATTTCACTAGCCTCACGGTCTCAAGGTCGCAAACCCGATCACGCGCTTATCAACAGCCACACACCGGTCCCTCTCGGTTGGGTCGCATCCGTGTCAACCCTCTCATCCGTCCTCAACCACCATGAGCCGATCCGAGTATATCCCATGGAGACGTGAAACACCTCGTGACACCCGACATGCCGAGAGCGGTAATGCGAACCGCACGCAATTGCTCGTCTCATCCCCGAGCATTCTAGCCATCCAATGAACTCCTACGATAAATTTTCCCACGCTTCTTTACCGAACTTGACCACCACTCCTCTTAGGCATCACCTTCAAGTAGCATTTGATCCCCAACCTCGAACTCTATGGTCGTACGTCGCACATCCGCTTTAGCTCTTCCGCCCGCTTCCGAGCCGTGAGAAGACGCTGCATCATCGCTTCACCTTCTGAGGTGTCTCTAATCGCATCGCACTGGGCTTGATGAGCCTTCCCACCCCCAGCCCAACATAATCTGGACTCCGTATGGATCTTCCATACAAAGGCCCCACGTAGTCATCCGTGATACTCGCTTTTGATAACCTGCCAGGCGAGACCACTAAGGGCAAATGCTCCTCCCAACTGCCCTGGCGATCCGGCACGATGCCTGAGCACGTCCTAATACCCGCATAGTCCTCCCGGGACACCATCCTGTCCGGCAGCTTTAACAGACCTACTCACAGGCCCATAGCCTGGAAACTCTTCCAAAGCTGCGTGTCGCAAACCTCGAGTCCTCATCCAGCACTATGATAATTTGGCACCCATGTAGCCTGATCATCTCTCGAACGTATAACCATGTAATCTCTCCATACAAGATCATCCATCTAGAAATGGGTCACCAAGTATTTCGCCCACTATCACCATACCCAAGGCCATGTTTCGGCCAAGGCCCGTGGCAAGTGGGTCACAAAGTCCATCGCGACGCTCCCACTTCCACACTGTACCATTCTTAATGCTAGTATTCTACAAGCCACACTTAACTCAAGCACACGTGAGAGCATCGTTTAACAAAGTCCCCTACGGTCTCTTCAATCCACCTAATAGTACCCACGACGGCGATCCCGGCACATTTCACAACGATATTGAAATCGAGAGCATGAAACCCCCAGAATCTCCTCTCTCAACGCCAATCGGGAACCACCACCGGTCCCTATATCAAGATCACCATCTACTTGAACGTCCAGCCCTCGTCACCCGTGACCGAATCAGACTGCGCCTCATGATAATTATCTACGCCCGCCATCACCCTAATCACTGTTCAACGTAGACTAGCAGCGCCATCAACTCCCTAAGGTACTGAGTTCATTTCGGCCATCAGAAATTTCAACCGTCCCAGCAGCTTTAATCCCGCCACCTCTATAGCTATACTAGCCAACGCTCCTCGTGACTTCCGACTGAGTGCATCAGCCACCACATTTGCCCACGGGGTGGTGGGGCCAAAGTGAAGTCATAATCCTCTAGGAACTACATCCATCCGCAAGCTCTCATATCGAGGTCCCACAAGGTGAAAAATATACTGACTTTAGCTGTCTTATACACTCAACTCTTCAACATATGTTAGAGGCACCAAACTGGCGCGAAGACTACGTCAACCCATGTCGTGGGTAATACCAGACTCTTCTGAACCCACGAACCATAGTTACTACCCTCCCTGACCGCATCAAAACACATCCTAATCCTACTCAAGGCATCACACACATCACTTCGTCCTCGTCCGGTGACTATCAAGATGGGATTTACAAGTCTCTCTTCAACTCCCGGGAATGCCTCCTCGCATCACATCCTAATCAAACTCGAACCTCCTTCCCGGTCAACCTATCAGGTGCCGCTATCCCGGAGAGTCCTCAATGAATCTCCCGTGACACCACCAATCCCCAAGAAACCCACGTATCTCTAAGACCACTCGGCCTCCAACTCATCACCTGCCCACCTCTCGGCCTCCACCGACACTCCGATGGTCGACACCACGTGGTCCCAAAATCTCACCTAGCCGTAACTCACACTTACTAACTCGCGATACCGATGGTCTCTCAACAACCCAGAATGATCCCCGTTGACACCACGCCCCACTCGACCGGGAATGCATCAAGATGTCATCCACGAAGACCACGACAAACCCATCTAAATAGGGGCTGGAATATCCTATGACAGCGAGATCCATGAATGCGCTGGCGCACTGCCAATCCAAAGGGCATCACCGTGAAACTCAAAGTGCCCATAACGCGCCCAAACGCCGCCTTAGAAACATCTATCCCTTTAAACCTCAGCTGAGTTGGCAACCAGCGCGCGTCCATCTGGCGACCGCGCCTCCCCAACCGATCAACAAATCGCCAACTTCTGCAGAATGGGTACCGATTCTTGATCGTAACTCCCCGTTCAACGATTCGTAGCTGGCCGCAATGGGGCCGGAAGGATTCTTGGCCCCCTTCTTTTCTCGGCGAAATGTAACCCGAGCCCATAGTGAAGTGTCACTCACGAAACCTCACCAACAGCCTCTGCGAACTGGACTCAGTCTCGCACTCAATTGCATCCTATGAGTCATAGAAATGGTGAAGCAATTGTGCGGTGTAACTCGATACCAAAGTCTACGAATTTATGAGGTAGTCCGTAGCCTATCCGAAAAACATCCACGCACACTAATACCGAGGTAGATCTAACCGGTCTCTCTCGTCTCTGCGTGAAGGCTAATGCAACTAACCCGTTAATCTGGTCCCTCGACACTGGACTCAGATACCGTCCGCAAAAGATCATGTTTGCCCCCCAAATACACACGAGTATCGTCTCAAGCCAGAAGCAGAACCGGCCCCACGCCACAATCACAATCGACCCTCGTGAGCCGCACCAATCCATCCCCAGGATGACATCGAACTCTAACATGTCCATGATCCTCAAGTCCACTGTAAGTAGAGTCCCCGAGATCTCCAGTTCGCAACCTTGACATATCATCCCTATTCTCGCCCTAATCCCTAAGGGAGAACTCACATATAAAGGCTCCTTTAAGGTCTCAACCTCTAAGCCCAACTCGATCACAACTGATGCAAAAGAATGAATGAATGGCGCACCATGGACCTCAAGAACACTCAGCCTCATAGGCGATAGCAAAACGCACTCTCGTATAATAACTCGGGCCGACTACCGACTCACCGTGGTGTGATCTGCTGCATACACGCCTCGACCCTCGATGTCCCCGCCCGTGACCCGCCCTCCTACCCATACTCGCCTCGCCCGCTTCGTGAAATGTGGGGTGCCCGTGGGGCCCCGGGAATCGAGGACCGGCCCTCCGGCTCGTACCGCGCCGCGGGAGGAATGCATCGTGATCCCTCTCCCCGTCCCACCGACCGGGACCGTGATGTCCCAAAACCCCGCAATCCCCGTCTCCTGGGGCAATCCTGCCTCATGTGTCCAGGCCGCCGACAATAGCACACCATCCGTCCCACCCGACCGCAACCTTGATCCGGCCCCGCCCGACTAATCCTCATCTCGTCCCTCGGTCTGACGGGTCAGGACTCAGATCCTCGGAATCCAGAGGCTCTCTACCTCTTCCCTGAACTGGAGGAAGACTGACTGTCCTTCCTCTTGCTACTAACACTGTGATCCCAAAGGTTCGAGCATCCTCTATCTCTCTATGTCGTACGTCCCAACCACGGAATCCATATCCCAGGCGAAGTCCCATATCCCTGGCTTCTGAATGGACAACTTCACCATTCTCGATCCTCCTCACCTCGCGATCGGTGGCCACGTAATCGACTCAAAGAACCGGGCTAACCCCGTGAATCTAGCCACATAGTCCATCACAAACACGCCCCCTGCTTCACCGAACTCCCAGCCTCTCGCATGCCTCATGCCTCCGAAAATACTTACCCATGAACAAGCCTCCCCGAAACTCGCCTATGTCATTATAACTCTCTATTTCTAGAAGTCCTAACCCATCTCCACCATACCCTGCCTCGCCTCTAGCCGGAATGCAATTTAACCCGGGATCGCTGATCTTATCTGAGGTGATCTCCACACTCCAAGACGTTCCTCGATCCGCATAAACCAAATGGTCCCGCCACCATCTGGGCCCTCCCCGCGAATGCCTGGAGGGTGGTGCGCCTAAACTTCCTGAGGTTATCAGGACCTCCCCGACTACATGTTATGCCACCGGGCGATAGCAAATTCACGCAACACCCATGTTCTACAAAGGCCCTGCTGATCAAATGCTCCGCTACCGGGTCAAATGCTCCAGGCCCGACTACACTGGACGTCCTCTCTACGCCCCGTCCTCTACTAGCCATCTACACAATTAATACACAGAATCTCAATACAAGATTCTAAAGATAAACATGTACTGGCACACTAATCATACACGATGATCGTTGTATACGCAGCCAATTTTTCATTTAAAATATCGTTTTCAACAAAATTTTATTAAAATTTCCTATGTGAAAATTTTATTTTGAAAAATTTTGTATAATTTTATTTGATTTTTATTTAATTTAATAAATATTTTTTTTCCAAAATTATTATTTTGTAATGAATGTTGTTCATTTAGTGACTTAGGAATGCGATCGAGCTCAAACTCGCCGAAAACAGCCGAGTGCACCGAAAGCACGCCTGCCAGCCCACGCCGCCAGCGCCGCCCCACTCGGGCCGCTCTCCGCAGCGGCCACGCGTGTCTCGTGCTTTGCCGCCGCCTCCCCGTCGCCGCGCCCGCCCACCGCAGCCGCCCGCGGCACCCAACACCCTCAGAGCCGCGCCCCGTGCCGCCTCCTACCGCGCGGGCCCCACCCACGCACTCTCGCGCCCAGCCGAGCCACGTCGTACACCCAACAGGCCTAAATTGCTTCCAGCCCACTCACATAATACAAAATTTTCAGGATTGCGGACCCACCTCCTAGCCAATCCCCTGCAATACAACCTAAGAACTATCAAATCAGATATAAACACGCTTCCCGTAATACAACCCTCTTGCAATACAAATATCTATTGCAATACACTTCACCTTCCCAAAGCAGTTGTGATCATCAGAATACACCTAGCCAACCCGGGGCGCCATTGCACAAATACACTCGATTTTCCCGCAATACAATACAAAGGTATCGTAATATGAAAACCTCAACCAAATTATTAATGACATTTGTATTGCAACATAAAAACCCTTAAACCAGCCAGCCCTTCAAGCCCTTTAAGTTGCAATACAATTTGAACCTTGCAATACAATTCTCACAATATTGTTTGGGTAGTAGCCCAAAAACGGTTTGCACTACATTTTTTTTTCATTATTCATTTCCCTTAGTTCCAACTACTGGAAAATTCCAAAAAATTTTATTTATACATATTTTTTTCATTTTCTAATAATCTAAATAAATATAAAAATTTATTTTCTTCATTTTTCTTCAATACAATCTTATAAAACCTTAGAAAATTATTTTCTCCTAATGCACCAAATAAATTTATGAACCTTATTTTCATTTTCTTTTCCATTTTTACTCACTGTAAAACCAAAAATTTTCTCCACCTCATTTTGTTTTCATTTTTTTTTTTTCATTTCTCCCAACTACTGGAAGACACCAAAAAAATATATACCTATAAATTATTTTTTTTTTCTTTTAATTCTGGAAAATGGTCCTAATTTCAAAGTCTTATATATAACACTTAACCCTGTTCACCTCAAATTACTTAAAATTTGATTTCATTTCTCAATAAAACCAAATAAATTTCTAAAATTTATTTCTTGTATTTTATCCTGGCCATATTAATCGTAAACTCCAAAATTTGTTTTCCAACACCTATGTGCTATTGGCCTAAGCACACAAACATTCACATCATACATACAACATGGCATACACACCATCATACAATAATTCATCAAATCACACAAAACACATCAACACATGCATGTAGTGTCCTAGTTTTGTCCTTGATTTCCTTAGGTAATCCACACCCAAATCGAACATCGAATCCACCCAGTGGTGATGCTCCCACCAACCATGACCCAAGCCCAAATCCTCAATCCATGTGTTTCCACATACCTATATCTACATCATAAACCACCCAAGGCGACGGATACACAAACCTCAGCCCCTGCATTCATACATACAACCCAAGCCTGGTACCCATCCTCAGTGACGCCCCATTCACGGGGTCCGTTGACTGATCCGTCAACCCGCTGAATACAAGTGATGCTCGGGTTACCCGACGCTATTTCAGGACCCAAGAGTCTACTTTGTACTAGGAGCTCTACCAAATAAAACACTGCACGAAACCCGGTCCCAAGAAATTCCAATATAATCTACAATGATACAAATATTGGATAAAACTACTCGTCAATACTACAATATCCATAAAAATATACTAACTATATCCAATGCTTCTTTAAGAGTTCAAATATTTTTACTCTTATACAACATATATTAAAATACACGAATTCTAATGCATGTAAACATCAGAAGAACCCTCAAAGCCACACTCCGGCTTTCTTCTAAATCTCGACGTCTAGGACGAGCCATCTCCTCGCACGCTCCCTGTACCTGTAAAATAATATCCCTCGCGGAATACAAGTGGATGCTCAAGCTACCCGATCTTAATACTCTAGTAAAACCCAGTCTACTTTGTACCTGTGGAGCCTAATCTAAATAAAACACTCGTACGAACTCACCTGCAAATCTAATATAATTCACAATGATACAAATATGGATAAAACTACCACACACTACAATATCCATAAAAACATACCAACTATATCCAATAGTTTTAAGAGTTCAAATATTTTACTCTTATACAACATATTAAAAATACACGAATTTAATGCATGTAAACATCATAACCTCAAAGCCACACTCCGGCTTTCTTCTAAATCTCGACGTCTAGGACGAGCCATCTCCTCGCACGCTCCCTGTACCTGTAAAATAATATCCCTGAGAAGAGCTTACTACCAAGAGTTGAATCGCCTATGGGCTACTCTCCACCCAAGTGCAAAGGCAATGTTCCAAAATAAATACACATTCAAGCAAATGTACGATCCTACTCGAATGTCTACGCGACCAACCTCAGATCCCAGTCCCCACCGAATTTCACACCATCCCCAGCTCCTCGATGAGAATTCTTATATTCATTTGTTTGTTAGTGGACAACCTCCGATGTGTAGATATCAATTGCGCCTGCCTCCGACGATTGATATTATTTATAATTACCCTCCGATATATCAATCGCCGCCTCCGACGATCATATTTTTAGTTTTGCATAACCTTCGTATAATTCACATTTTAGACAACCTCCGAACTACCATTTTCAGACTATCTCATGCACTCACTCCCATACCCCAGTGCTGCTCCAAACAAGATACTAATGCACGATGCCCAATACGTTTAATTCACATGTAAAACATATAAACATGCATATATTTACAAACAATCAATTCACAATCACGTCACGAAATTATCATACATCAAAATTAGCTCACTAAGAATAATCATACACGCACTAATTTAACCACTCACCAAACACATATTTTCACAAAAATTATTTTGTATCACCGTTTTGAACAAGAAAAACCCTAGGCATGCGAATCTTTCACAAAAGACACGATCGGCTCAATTAAATGAACCCTGGTTTCACTCTACGCCATTCGTCCTTAAACAAACCAATACATGACGAGAACACTTCATCATTATTACTTAACCTAAATAACCAGAACACTTATAATGGGCTGTTCGTGTGGGTCTCAACTAAGCATTTCGATTCCAAGGTTCGAACCGATCAAAACTACGCCTGCGCCAACCAACCGAAACATTTACATTTAGAGACTTGAACTCCGAAGAATAAACCAGAAGGGAGAAACCCCTACCTCTCTGAGTTTGAGGAAACTCCTAACCGTACCCACGGCCATCCCCGTGCAGCGCCTTCTGTCCCGAAGACGACTACTCTGATCGTCTGCATTTCTAGAGAGAAGTTGCCTTCTCTCTAAATTCTAATCAAATCAAGCATCACACCAAAAATTCCTTCACGTTTTTCTCTTCTTTCATTTGGAGGCATGTCACTATTCCATTTTGTTTCTAAACGACTTAAACAAATCCTAAAACGCCTACATGCTCCTTCATTTCCGCTTTGACATTCGACACTATCTCGACCGGGCCCATTTTCGATTATTTCTCTTACTCACTATAGCACATGAAAGACAGCAGTTATACGCGACTGTCAGATCGAAAATCGCTTTTACTTCAAGACTCCAAACCGCGATACCTCGTAAACGTGCCAACTCCGACCGTCTCAATTCTACGAATTTTGTATACACTTAGATTTCACGAGACGATTCCAACGGCAATCCGCTTTCACATCTCGCGACCTGAGCATACCACGGATTTTTAACCTAAATTAACAATTTCAGAATCGAAATTACGATTTACCCTTCCGTGGGAAATCTGAATTTCTCTGGTCTTACGCATTCCCTTCTATGACTCTTTTGAAAAAATGCTTATCCTGAACTCATCCTCACCCAAAATGTTTTTTTATGTTCTTCAAAATCTTGGAAGTCATCCATGCATTTAGCATTAAAAAAGGTTTGTTTTTTACTATTTTTGTATTTTTGTTTCTTTTTGGGGCCAAAAAAATTTCACCTTATACGCATGTAAAATATGAAAATTTTAGTAAATTTTGGAATAAACAAGATGAAACAAATAATTTAAGATTTTCAATTCAAGATGAACAAAGTTTACTATACTCATGCATCAAAGAAAAAACTCACATATTAGTTCAGGGATAATATAAATATAGAATAAGAGTCAATTAAAATCGATTTTTAATAAGGATTAGTTTTTACCAAACACAAGTTGATTCTCATCTTATACCAAAATTCAATATCTGCTTCAAAATTTTTCATTTCCCTTTATTAATACAGCATAGATTTTTTTTTTTTTAATCCATTATAATAATAATAATAGTAGTTGTATAGTAATAATTGAAAAATAAAGCAAGATTAAGTAGAACATAATGGGTCCAAAAAGGGCCTAAGTTCAAGCTAGGAATTGGAGGAATGACAGAGTCCAACCCATTATAAACTGATGAAGAGACCCACTTGTCTCTGCCTGGTATGGTCCATTTCCACTCACCCATGGTTGAAGCCAGGCAACCCACTTACAATGTTGACCATAAAATGTGAGATTCCAAGAACGCCTGAAAGTTTTCATTTAACAATCAGGTTGACTTCCAATAAATGGGAGTGACGCCACGCGGTAGATTCTAGAGGTACCCACCATGGTGGAATGTAACAAACAATACTATTTATATATATTATAAGATTCTTAGAAAATGTATATATTACAAAGCAACGGTTTTAAAATTATTCAAAAAATTTAAGATATAAAAAGGTTTTACTTTTATCTCAAATTTTAAAATATCTAAAAGATATATAATTTTGAAGACATATGATATGATTTTACTTTTTGAACAATATGTTACAGGCACTATATCTAAACATGAAAACACTTAAAAATGAAGACAAATACAAAATTTACCGACCTTAATTAGAAGTATCTTTCCCGTGTGAATAAGGAAGAGACAGACCACTAACAAACAATGGCGTTGCTGCTGATGCAGCTGTGGTTGTTCGAGTCTAAAGATTGAGATCAGTGTTTAGTCCTTTCAATTCTTTTTGCTGATATTGCCCTCTGCTGAGTTCTTCCATTCAGCATCTTAACTTTGGCTCTTGGCATTATGAATTGTATTTTGATCTGCTGCCAATCCATTGGCATATATAAGACCAATCCCACACTTTTCCACCTTGACCGAAGTCCCACGAAATGGAAATGAAGCCTTCAACAATCTATAGTTATTTGAATGATACATCTCCCCACAGCAACCTAGGGATAATAAGTCATCCACACTCTATCTGATACGCCACCTTATTATTGTAGCATCCGCAAAAAGAAGAGTCCAAAAAGCAGATCATCCACAATTCGAATCAAGCCATCAATACAAACTCGGCCTACATTTTAAACTACTAGAGATGGATACTCTCACCCTTCTCACCCTCCGTTTCTCTTCAATTAATCCATCGAACGGAACGGAAAGGAGTAGTTGCCATGAAAATCCTAAGTAAATCCATTATCCTCGCTGTATCACCTGAGGAGGAAGTTGTATTGTTACTGCTTTCCATATTTTGATGCCTTATCCAAATTATCTCCTCGTTTACTTCCATCAATGAAAATTACTTAACCCCCTTGCCATTATATAAAGAACTCCGAATAAATAGATTAGATGAACCAAACCCACGTTCAAAACTCGCACCAAAAGGAACATGCATGTAAGTCCTATGTCTATACTCTTAAGACTGAAGTTCTATATATGTAGCAAAATTCAAAATTAATATCCGATTTCACAATTGAGGAGAGGAATAATTTGGGTCTCCATCAAGTAGCTGCAACAAATATGGACAACCGTGTGCATCTATTTCTCAGATATTTCGACAGTTCCTGAATTTCAAATCAACTAGCAGTTGATTCATTTTAAGAATTCCGAGTTTAGAGAGTTTAACATGTTTGGAGTGTATGTTCTAAAATTGTTACCACTTAGATTTACACTCATAGTGATGATGATGGAAAGCTTCAATGGTGATTCCTCTTTCCTTCCAGTTACAATAACTTAAATCTAATTCTTCCAAATCAAGACAAACTGCACCATCGGGTCGCATAACTTCCGCCATCCGGAGTCATCCTCCTAGCAGGATCTCTTCGATGGCTCTCGTGTTGTGGGTCTTACATTAGCAAACTCAGCTCAGGTTCCCATTTTGTAGGAAGGCTTAAGAGTTTATCAAATTGTCATCCCTTGGAATTTCTAATAGGTCTAGAATAACATTTAAGCCGCGAGACTGAAACCCTAGGCACTGTACCAAGGCCCGACCATTGCCTTCCAATCAACCATAGAAGTAGCCACCGGACTTCCAATAAAATTTGTACATTAATGTTGTGTTTTTTATATTCATATGGATTTTTTTTTATTCATTAGGCGATGATTTCATGTAATTCCCGAAGGATATTCTGTTTTCGCCAAAAACCTTGCTAGTTTCATAAGATGAAAAATGCTTTCAATCGGTTTCTTTACTATTTTACAATTCTTTTATGTTTCCCTTTCATAGTATTTAGAATCAATCAAATTGTCAGGGAAACCGAATTACCCTTTCCTATTGGTATAATATTGTTCATTTTGGGTCGAAGGCTCTCATGAATTTGTTTTTGGGCTTCTCCCAAAAAATGTCTTATAACAATTAGATGTTGCCCATATTTATCAATTCATAATACTTTTCATTCCTAACCAATGAGGAATTTTGGCGGTACACCGTACACCTAACAATCCTTTCATGGAACAAAGTTCCACTAAGCCTCCCATCAAACCGAGATTTTCTTTCTTCATCGTGACATTCGCACACACCTCATCAAGCACTACCCGTGGGTCACCGTACTATTTGCTCGCATCCACCCATATGCATAAACTTGAACCCGACTCATACTCACTCATTGAGAATCCTAAACGGACCATTCCCTTCACATATCATACGATATCGTCTCACTGAACCTAAGGCGTTTTGTTTTGTGGCTCTCCCCCAAAAGCCTCGTGATAATTGAATTGCCGCTCCATACTTATCAACTCATAATCATTTCCATTCCTAACCGATATGGGACTTTGGGCGCATACCCAACACAAATGTTTTATTTAAATTTATTATATATTTACATTATTTATTATATTAACATTAATATTATAATAATATTATTAATAATAATATCCTTGTGGAGGACACATATCACTAATTCCTTAAATTAAAAATAATACTAAATCATGCAAACAACATTCTTTACACTTGTATTTTCTTATTTAGGTTCGGATAAACACCTTTTAATTGGAATTGTGTCATATTCAACTCCCTTTTGAAAACAACCCACTTTACTTCTACATAGTGATCTCCAATTAAGAGTTAACTCCATATACCCATTTTTTCCTACTGGCATGATCGTTAAAAACATAGCTTAACATTTTCCTCATGAGTATCACTAATTCTTCATGAACAAGTAAACTATGAAGTTATATAACCAAGTCTTTACTAAGCATCTGTCTTTTTTGAACTTGCACCTTATGATCTCACAACAGTGGCCTGATATCTATCAGAATGACTATTCACCGGCTTTAGTCACATTCTCTTCTATGACTTTTGAAAATGCTCATCATGAACTCATCCTCACCCAAATGTTTTTTATGCTCTTCAAATTCTTGAGGTCATCCATGCATTTAGCATTAAAAATGGTTTATTTTTTAATGTTTTTGGTTTTTTGTTTCTTTTTGGCGCCAAATTTTGGTAAATTTTGAAATAAACAAGGTGAAACAAATAATTTAAGATTTTCAATTCAAGATGAACAAAGTTTACTACACCATGCATCAAAGAAAAAACTCACATATTAGTTCAGGGATAATATAAACATAGAATAAGAGTCAATTAAAATCGATTTTTAATGAGGATTAGTTTTTACCAAACACAAGTTGATTCTCATCTTAAACCAAAATACAAAATCTGCTTGAAAAATTTTCATTTCCCCTTTTCTAGCACCACATAGATTTTTTTTTTAACAATTATAATAATAATAATAATGAAAAAAAAGATTAAGTAGAACATAATGGGTCCAAAAAGGGTCTAAGTTCAAGCTGGGAATTGGATGAATGACAGAGTCCAGCCCATTATGAATTGATGAAGAGACCCTCTTTTCTCTGCCTGGTATGGTCCATTTCCACTCACCCATGGTTGAAGCCAGTCAAACCACTTACAACGTTGACCATAGTAATGTAGAATCCAAGAACCCTCGAAAGTTTTCTATTTGACAATCGGGTTGACTCCACAATGGGAGGACGCCACGAGGATCAGAGGCAGTATTCAAATTTTAAATATCTTAAAAGATATATAATTTTGAAGACATATATGATTTTACTTTTTGAACAATATGTTACAGGCACTATATCTAAACATGCAAACACTTAAAAATGAAAAACAAATACAAACACTTAATTTGAAGTATAATTCCCGTGTGAATAAGGAAGAGACAGACCACTAACAAACAATGGCGTTGCTGCTGATGCAGCTGTGGTTGTTCGAGTCTAAAGATTGAGATCAGTGTTTAGTCCTTTCAATTTTTTGCTGGGTTATTGCTCCTCTGCTGAGTTCTTCCATTTAGCATCATAACTTCGGCTCTTGGCATTATGAATTGTATTTTGATCTGCTGCCAATCCATTGGCATATATAAGACCAATCCCACACTTTTCCACCTTGACCGATGTCCCACGAAATGGAAATGGAGTTTCTGAAACAATCTATAGTTACTTGAATGATACATTCCCTCACAGCAACCTTAGGATAACAAGTCATCCACACTTTATCTGATACGCCACTCTTATTATTGTAGCATCCGCAAAAGGAGTCCAAAAAGAGATCATCCACAATTCCGAATTGCTCATCATCAAGGAAACTCAGTTCACATTTTAAACTACAAGGAGATGGATCCTCCTCACCCTCTGGCTTCTCCTCAATTAATCCATTGAAGGGAACGTGAAAGGAGAACAAGGAAAATCCAAGTAAATCATTATCCTCGTACCAATTGAGAGGAAGTTGTCTTGTTACTTGCTCATATTTTGATGTTTTATCCAGTCTGGATCTCCACTACTTCCATCAATGAAAAGACTAATCCCCTTGCCATCATATAAAGAACCTGGAATAAATAGATTAGATGAACCAAACCCACGTTCAAAATCCTGCACCAAAAGTAACATGCATGTAAGTCCCATGTCTATGATTAAGATCGAGTTCTATATATGTAGCAAAAATTGTACCTGAATATCCGATTTCAAGCAATTGAGGAGAGAGTGGAATAATTGGGTCTGCCTCTGCAGCGGCAACAAATATGGACAATCGTGTGCATCAATTTCTCGTATACTTGATGGAAGCTCTGGAATTGGTCGAATCAACTTGCAGTGATTCATTTTAAGAATTCTGAGCTTAGAGAGTTTACTGATACTGAGGTATCTTTCCAAAATTATTCCCACTTAGATTTAACACTTGTAGTGATGGTAGATGGAAAACTTCACTGGTGATTCCTCCTTCCTCTAGGTTACGGTAACTCAAATCTAATTCTTCCAATCAGTACAAACTGCAATCATCAGTCAGGATAACTCCCGTCATTTGATCATCCTCCCAATGTGATCTCTTCGATGGGCTCTCAGGTTGTGGGCTCCCACGCGTTGTGATGAACCTTGTGTTCTAGGTTCCCATTTTGTAGGAAGTTGGGCTTAGGACTTTACGTTAGCCTCTCATGATAAAAAGCTCATTGCGTGTGAAGCCATTGGGAATAGCCATATCGAGTTCTGAGCTGCCAAATTGCCAAATTTGACCAATATTGTCCGTAGAACTCCTCAGCATACTGGGAAATTTGTAGA
This sequence comes from Tetrastigma voinierianum, assembly GCA_016808115.1. NCBI lineage: Eukaryota > Viridiplantae > Streptophyta > Magnoliopsida > Vitales > Vitaceae > Tetrastigma > Tetrastigma voinierianum. The sequence continues at coordinate 68,176 of JAEQBH010008489.1, read as the reverse complement.
GTTTTGAACAGTTATGGATATGGAGAATTTTAAGAGTTCTCAAATCACAAATGCTCTCTGGAATACTCTCAAGGTTTTCACAATGCACAAATCCAAATACTGAATCCCTTTAAATGCTCACTGACCATGCGGTAAACTTTTTTTATACCAGTTCTATCTAAATAAAGCTCTTTAAATTTTCCATCACCTCCATAATTTTATGGAAACTTAAGCTTTGAACAGCCACTGCAGCAGTATATTTTAAGACGTTTCCACCCTGTACATGCCTCTTGAAGAGTCCTAAGCTTTCAACCTGTCCAATTCAAACAAATATAACTACATAAATAACCAGTAAATAAATATTCCATTAAATGATTTTGACCTTAATCAAATTCACTACTTTACAATTAGTACTTCCAAGTTTAAGTACAATTGAGAAGTCTGGAATTTCAATAAGATCTAACGAATAACTGATACATTTAAGACCCTAAGTTTTCAAAAACCTGTAACAAAATAAAGTTTGATTAGGAAATAAGATTTCATGGACATTAACACTGACATAAAGCTTAAATATAATCAAATTAGTGATTGTACCTTCTTATCACAAAGCTTTTTTATGCCACTACTTTGTAAGTTGAGGTCAACTAGGTTCTCCGCATGAAAACTTGACGGCAAGGATTTCCTAGGGTATCCATCCCAATGGAGATATCTTAACTCGTAGGAAGGAAATCTAAAGCCTCTAGTAAGGCGCTCTTTAGGAATCTGCACACCTTTGTAATATTTCTCCATCGAGTCATATAGAGCATCTTGATGGACTTTGAGCAATCTAAGTCTCTTCATCCGTTTAAAAGCCTTGGTAGAGAATTCAATTTGTTTCGACATAGACAAGTCTAGGATAATCCCTTCAATTGCTTCTGTCCCCTAAAAAAAAATTAAAGTTGTGAATAAGTGAGACAGTATTTGACTAATTAATGAAATATTAAAACAATATGTATGAGTTATATAACACTTACAGTATTTCTTGTCAACACACGATAGACATCCTCACCTTCCCATAGTCTGGTCCTCTTCCCAGGTTCTTTCAAGCATTGTTTCCGAACAATTTCCCAACCCAAATGTTGTAACAAATCATGCATATCCAATTTATTGTTTGAAATAGTTAAGAGACCATTATCAACAAGAACTCTAATTCCAATCTCCGCAAAGAAATTGCAGCCATCTAAAATTCTTGAAACAAAATCTTTAAGTTCTTCCCTTAAAAACATGCTATATCTAGAAATATGTCCTTCTCCATATCATCTAGTCCATCAAAACTTATTTGAAGGACACTTTCAATTTCCATAGGAAATTTTTGTTTTAGTTTACATAATGAACTTTTCCATTCAGGTACTGTCTTGTTATAAAGAAAGACACCTAAAACTTTGAGTGCTAATGGAAGCCCTTAGCATATCCTCTATAGCACATCTCAAGAGATTCTTGTACTCATCCTTAAGAGAACTTTGCTTAAAGGCATACCGACTAAAAAGCTCAATAGATTCTTTATAATTTAACTCCTTAGCTTCATATGCTTCATCCACTCCATGAACATCTAGCAGATGTTTATCTCTAGTTGTTATGATAATTCTACTCCCTGGACAAAACCAATCACGGCTTCCCACTATGCATTCTAATTGGCATAACCATCCACATGATCAAACAACAATTAGAACCCCTTTGAATGTAATCTGTCCTTTATTACATTGATTCCTTCATCAATATTATTAAGGATATCATCAAGAAGTTTTTGTTGTAGTTGAAGTAGACTTATCAATTTTTGGTTTCTCTTATATTCTCAAGAAAGTCTAACCATCAAATTGGTATGAGATACTATTATTGAAATAGCTTTGGCAATGATAGTCTTACCAATGCCACTAATACCGTAGATCCTAATCATGCGAACTTCCTTCAACTTACTCATTTATAAGCGCTTGTTTATCCAAATGAAAATCCATTCCAACAATGTTCTCACCTACATGTAGAATCTTACAATTCAATCGTTTACGAATGTCATTGGCAATTTTCTTAACAAACATGGATTCATACCTGCAATATTAAGTACAATGTATATGTGGGATTAATTTGAGCCACAAAAGACAAATAACTAAAGTGTTAATCGTTCATAAAGTTAAATAGGAGAAAACTAAATATAAAATTAAAATTATAAAATGGTATGATTAAATTATAAATTGATAAAAGTATATTATCTATTTACACAATAAGAGAAGAAAAGTAAACAGGAGAGTTAAAATATGATATGTGTTAATTTATGTTACCTAACTATTTCAAAGGTTCCAAATAAGAACCATTGCTCTTATTTCAAACTACCCTCACTCCCTCCATGTCTCCTATCTAGATGCATATTTTTATTATTTTATTGTTTGAACTTGGCTTTCTTTCACTAATTTTTCAAAACAAGTCATTGTATGATTCTCTTTCCAATTTTATTTGTCTCAACAAATGTAATAATCCTAACAATCTAGAGTAAGTTTTACACATGTTACCTAATCTTGCATAATGAGGTGAGTATAACTAAGAGGTAAGTTGCACAAGTTAGTTCATTTATTATGAAACTAGAATTGCTAAGAAGAAAGATCTTTTAGAATAATACATTTATGGGCCTAAAGATTAAGTTGAATGTATCATTTAACTAAATTAAGAATTTAGACACTTAATTGAATAAAAGTAAAGTTGAGACATCAAAATAGAAAAAGATCAAAAAATTGAAACACCATGTAATTAGTCCAATAAGTAATGACGTTAGCACTAGTGCATATTTTCTCCAGGTTGAGAAATCTGGTAATTTCCTAAACAATCCAATAGACATTAATCATGACTCTATGGAAACTATATACCTATCATGGAAAACTCATTTATGATAAAGACAAACTATTCTGTTAATTATGAGGTACCATATAGCAATTCTTGGAAACTATCATCTGTAAAAGAACACATGAGCTGAATCATTTATAATATAAATAAGGAAAAATTGACAAAAATAATCCTAACTTTCACTTTTTGTCTTTAAATAGTCTCACATTTTTATTAACTGTGAATACTCCCAAATTTTTGCGATGCCTTCCCTAAATGGTCCTAAGAGAAATGTAGTTGGTTAAGTAGGTTAAAAATGGCATGTGTCATTATCTAATTGACCCAATTTTTTTATTTATAAAAAAAATCAGTTTTATCTCACCCTATCTTCCTCTTGCCACATGGCACTATCTAATTTTCCCCTCAATATTTTTATTTTGTTAAAAATAAGTTTTATCCCCACCCACTCTCTTTCTCTCCACCTTCGACCTCCACCTTTAACCCTTTATTTGCTAAAACCTTCACCCTCTTCATGTACCTTGCAAATCCAAGAAATCGAGCTAAGGAATGGAGTCCCCGATGTTGGCAACCCTATTCAGCAAGAACAATTTGTCGAGCATCTTCTTGAACTCCTCCAACATCACGATCGAACCCAACCACGTTCTCTTTGAGGTAGTTTTTTCCAAGAACCATTCAGGTGATCACATTGAGACAAACGATGGAGAGTTTGTACGAATCAATGCACATCTAGTTTGGATCATGATTGAACAAGATGTGTAATAAAACTAATGTCATCATCATTAGGTTTAATAACCTCTTACGTGGGACCTTCAAGCTATTTTAGTCGTGACAGATCCGCGTGTAGGTGTGCCTGAATTTCTGAGAAACAGTAGAAGCAAACACTCGCGTATGCGCAAAGGCTCAAGGAAAATGTGTAAAGGTCCTAGGAAAGTACCAATTTCCCACCTACATGTTGTATTAAATCATTCATATCCAATTTATTGTTCAAAATGCTTAAGACACTTATCAACAAGAACTCGTATTCCACTTTCCATGGAAGTTGGGTAACCATCTAAAATTTTAAACAAAATCTTTGTCTTCCCTTAAAAAACATGTCATATCAAGAAATCTAATCCATCAAAACTTTTGATGGACATTCTGGATTTCAAATGAAGTTTCTTTCTAGTTTGCATTATGAGCTACATTCGTGTATTTATCTTGTTAAAAAGAAAGAATCTGAAACTTTAAGTGCTAATAGGAAGCCCTTTAGCACAAATATAGAACAATTCAAGAGATTATTGTAGTCATCTTTGGGAAGACTTCTGCTTGGAAGATTACGCCAACTAAAAAGCTCAATAGATTCTTCATAATTTAACTCCTTAGCTTCATAAGTTTCATGCACTTCATGAACATCTAGCAAATGTTTGTCTCTAGTTGTTACGATGATCTCTAATTCCCCCGATACAAACCAATCATGCTTTCCAACCATATTTCTAATTGGGTACAAGCCATCCACATATCAACCACAATTAGAACTCTTTTGTACGTTAATCTAGCCCTCAGATCTCATTGATTCCTTCATCAACATTATGATATAATTTCATATCTCTTTCCTTTTAGAATATCATGAAAATTTTTTGTTGTAATTGGCTGTGCCACAATTTTTAATCTCTTTGTGGTATTTTGAAAACGCCATCAAATTGATATAATGATTCTTACAAATGGCTTTGACAATGATAGTTTTACCAATTTCACCAATTCCGTAGATCCCAATCATTCGAACTTCATTCAACTCAATGTTTATAAGTGATTTAGTTTATCAAAATGAAGATTCATTCGACTATGTTCTCATCCCATGCAAAAATCTTACTATTCAATCATTTTATAGTTATCATTGTTAACTTTCTTAACAAACGCAGTTCATATCGCAAATGTAACTTAAGTACACCATATGGATGAGAGGATTGGAATGAGATTGCAAGAACAAATGGCTTTAATGTTGTTTGCGCTAAAGCTAAATAGAACAAATTGAATCATAAAACTTAAAAGTATCAAACTAACAATTTAATTATAAGTTGGTTTTTATTAAGTCAAACATGTGCATTAAAGAAAAACGAAAATTTAAATTACGATATATGTTGGTTCCTGTTACTCGATTATTCCAAGATTCAATATAAAGGTTCCTTATTTGCTTTTGTTTCAAGCTGCGCCATTATCTCGATAACATTTTTATGATGTTGACTTGGCTTCCCTTTCACTATTTTTCATACACAAGTGATTTGCGTGGTTCCCTTTTCAATTTTCTTTGTCTCAGCAATTCTATCAATTTAACAATTATTGTGTGGTTGCACCTCATCATTAGTGAAGGAAAGCATACATTGGAAGCATGGATCTATGATATGATTAAACATGCATTTATTGTATCTAAAATTCAATATTAAATGAGTACCTGTAGATTTGCGGATCCGTCAACTAGACTTCTAGATCAGCCACCAACCAGCAATCTACACCGTCGGATCTCACGGCAGCGTATGACCAGCATTACCGTCGATCTACGGTCGGCAATACGCCGTCCGATCTTCGGATCTATCTCTCGAAATTGGTATGGATGTGTGTGAACAATGAATGACGTAGAAGCTGGAATGTTGAACATAGAAAAAACCAAAGAATAGAAAAATTCTTTCTTTCTCATACATTACGTATTCTCAAATGTATGAAAAAATAAGAAAACACCTTAAAACCCATTACATCAAGGAATAAGCTATTGTATAATAAATTATATTTATTATAAAATAGCAGATTCATATAATAAATTATATTTATTATAAAAAACAGATTCATATAATAAATTATATTTATTATAAATTTATAATTATACATATATTTGGGAATACTAAGTGGGACCCGAGCACATAATTGCTGTCTCCCACTTGCTCTTGAGTCTGAAACTTGAGCATAAGCCCAAAGCCATGTAACTCAACTTTTATTGTTCCAGTTATTCTTGATATAGGCTCGCCACTTTCCTTGAGCTAGCTAGGGATCAGCGGCTATTATTAATTAGGCTCCTTATAATTTGAAAAGCATTTATCTGTCGGTGCCACTCCACTAAAGGCCCGAGTTGAACTCCAAAATTAATAATATTGATATATATTAATTCCTCCATTGTAAAATATAGATAATTAATTGATTATATTTTCTGTCATCAATTAATTATTTTTAATCTCTTGATTTAACGGTTTCTCCCAATGGATCCAAATGCCTTTGACCGTTGACTTCATTACATCCGTCTGAAACATATCGAAGGATATTTCTTCACATTCCATTTTGTTTCATTCATAAATCTTGGTAATTAAACAATCACGTTCCCCAAATCAGCCAGGTATTGGCCGTCAAAATAGGCCTCACATATTGACAAAGACCGATAATTATTGATTACCTATTTAAAATAAACTCCGGAAGGATGAGAAAAATCATAATCAAATATCACTTGAGATTTAATTCCTTTCACGAAATTTAACTTTAATCAAATCTTTCTTTGATCCTATCAAATACAAACATAATGCACTTTTGATATTTTATAATAACTTAAGGCAGATTATTTCATAAAATATGCAGTCTAAATAAAGCGTCAACTTTATTCAATAAGGCGTGATCTTATTCATTAATTATGAACTTGTGATCATGTCTTCCATGGAGCGTATCCATATGACCATATCTTGCATAATTAATACGGACCTTAATACGAAAAAATACTAGTGTACCTGAGTGAAATTAATACCTACATTGAAATTTTATTCTTTCTGAAAATAATATTTATTTATCTTTTCACAAAAGCTCAAATAAAAAAAAAAACTCCCACTAGTCCTAAAATACGTCTGGTAATCTCCTAACACCCATAGAATCTACATGTGTTTTTCAAAGCGAGCAGGTGAGCCTTTGTAGATAGGTCCTTGGTTTCCTGGCTATTTTGGTAACCACTTGTGTCTCCTCGCTGATGTCACCGGGATCAGTGGTACTTCCTCTCAATGTGTTTTTGTTTCTTGTGATACCTTGGTTCTTTGGATGTACTCGGCCCCCTTGTTATCCATTAAAGGGTAATGTTGGGCACACTGCTGGGTATCACGAAGATCATAATGAACTTCTTGACCACCACGGCTTCATAGCTGCCTCGAAGCGATAACATATTAAACCTGTGGTGGGAGGAATCTATACACGTCTGTTTTAATATATAAATGACAATCCACCATATAATTAGCAAACACATAACCCGGTAGATTTCCTTGAGTCAATATCATGGAAGTGCGGAGTGCATGTAATGGTTTTCTAAACTCCCCTTTGGAATATACGCATCATAATCTCTTGTTCTTCTGCAGATACTTAAGTATATGTGCTTTGCGCAATCGGTGTTCTTCCTTGCCCAGGGATCAGTTGATCACCCAGGCTTACAACTCCAACACATAACCAGATATCGGCACAGTGCGCTAACATGGCATACAGCAGAGACTACCTACGGTAGGGGCATAGGTATCATCGTTCTTCTGCTGGAGTTTTGGTGATTGCTCCTTGAAAGATGAATTCCATGTCTAAAGAGTGGGGATCCCCCTTTTGGAATTTTCCATGTTAAACGACAAAATTTTATCAATATAAGAGCTTGAGATAATTATAACACTTATTCTTCAGGTCTCGTATAAGTTTGATTCCAAGAATATAGTTATTTCCCAAGTCTTTCTATCAAGCTGTTTATGCCTTAATCTTTTACACTGACAACACTTGTTTGTCGTTTCCATAACAATATGTCATCTCGTAAAGGACTAGAAAACTACCTTACGTGCTTGGATTCTTTGCCAAACACAAAGGTTCATCGGGGCTTTTCTGAAACGAAAAGTAATGGCGATCGAACTGATGTTCCATGATCACGGATGCTTGCTTAAGTCCATAAATGGACCTTTGCAACTTACGCCACCATGTGTTCGCTGCCTTTAGCTTTGAACCCATACAGTTGCGCATGTGTAGATGTGTACTCATTTAAATTGCCATTTAAAAAAAATTTGTTTTGCGTCCATCTGCCGTCTAAGTAATCGAGACTAGCGACTCTGACTAAAGAATCGGATAGATTTGGCGACTCTTTGGCGAAAAGGTTTCTTCATAATCTATCCCCTCTTTTGGGTATAGCCTTTTGCCGCCAATCGGCTGAGGTTTCTATTCCCATCGATCCTACTACTCTTGTAAATCCACTTGCCCTGTTGGTTTCACCTTTGATTGCCTCTACAAAGACAGGCGGGTGGAATACATGATTCCATTTCACGGTCCATGGCTTTGCCACTCCTGGCTACATCCACATCTTCAGTGCTTCTTTGCCAATTGATGGGATCATCTTCACTTTGTCGATAGCAATATAACTTGTTAAGACTCGCTGCGCTGAGACTGTATCTGCGGAACTCCATATACGCTTCTCACTACGTGGCTCCTTGGTTGTGGTTCATTCTGAGCACAATAAAGGTACTAGTTCCTCTTATCTTTGGCTCTTAAGTTCTGATTTCACATGTATTGGATCTTGTTCCACTGGTTCCTGTGGCCAGTGCAACCGGGTACATTTTCCCCTCTGAACATGCATGGGAATCGGTGGTATTAGAACGAGACTAACAGTGTTCGGTTGTTCTTGGCGAGTCAGGCTCCTCGAGGTGTGGCCCCCACTCTTGGGTTTGAAATTGCTTATATAGTCTTCCTCAAAAAAGTTGCGTAGTACTCCACCCAATAACCTTTTATCAGAAGGACTATAAAATAGTCCACCTCTCGTTCCTTTAGGGTAGCCAACAAACATGCAAACCTGCACATGCCTTGATTCCAACTTATTTGGATCCTTTCTTAAGACATGTCGCGGGAGCACCCCATATTCGGATATGGCTTAAACTAGGCACGCCCTTTCCACAATTCGTGGTGTCTTAGGAACCGTTTAGAAGGAACTAAATTCAGAAGATGCAATTGCAATTCTATGGCATATCCCAAAGCGATATAGGTAGGAGATGAATAACTAAGCATTGACCTCACCATATGCGAAGAGTTCTATTCTTCTTTACGCAGCTCCATTTTCTTGGGGTGTTCAGTGTTGTGAAACTATCCCTCTTGGAGTCAAGTGGACTTAAACTCTCCAGATAGGTATTCACCACCTCGGTCAGACCGAAGCTCTTTGATGTGAGTCCTGTTGGCACCCCACGCCTCGGCCTTACCTCTCGAGAAGGGAAATTTAGTGAAAGTTTCGGACTTGGCGCGTTAGGTAAATATATCCATATCTTGAGTAGTCATCACGTAAAGGTGACAAAATACTCATACCCTCCTACGGCTTGGACATTTATTGGTCACACACATCGATATGCACCAATTCCAATGGTTTGGTTGCGCGATATCCTTTGGCTTTAAAGACTTTTGGTCATTTACCTTCCAAACAAGATTCACATCTTGGTATGAGTTCAGTATTTGGGAAGATTAAGATCTTCACTTTTGCAAGCCATGAATCCTAATGAGTTAATATGACCCTAATCGCAAATGCCAAAGTGCGTTTCATTTGAAACCTTTCTTGGCTAGATGATGTGCTTATCAACAATTTCGATAATTAAAACATCATAGGGCCATAGGACTTAAATAATAAAGACCATCTATCAAATCAAATTACAATGGCGAAGTTGAACTTCTTATTGTAATAAATTAAATTCCCTTTGTTAAGCACTTGTTCAAATAAACAACTAACAAGAAATTAAATTCATGCAAATCCAGTACATATAGCGATCTCTACTAAACATAAAGTCTATCATTATTGGAGAAAAATAATTCTACGCGTCTAATGCTTCGCAGAGGGGCTTGTATTCTCCATTTAAAAAGCCTCGAAAACCTCTGTTCTGTCCAACCAGAAGCTAGTTTATGCGAACCACTTCACCAAAGTATGAGACATGGTTAGTAGCTCCTGAATCAATGATCCATTTATGTAATTATAATTCTCCACTAAACAAGCTTGATACATTTAAATTACCCCTTGCTTTTGTCAGGGGGCAATTACCTTCAAGGTGACCATACATCCGCACTTACGGAAGCACTTGCCTTTCGGCTTCTTCATAGCGGTGGTTTGATAAGCGGTACCTGACCCTTAGCGTTTCTTATTCTTTTTCCACATAGGTTTCCATGGGCTTAAGTAGAACCCTCGATCATATGAACACTTTGACTCGCTAGAAGCCGCTTTTGGCACTTTCAGGATTCATGCATCAACTCTGTAGGAGTTAGATCCATCTTGTTCATATTATAATTAACTTTAAACTGAGTAAAACGATCAGGTAGGGATTCAAATATGAAATCAATTTGGGACCTTTGCTCGTCTTCATCCCGACACTTGACGATTGAGATGTGACATCATTTTGGTGATGATCCTCCAGCTTTGGTCGAACGTTCATTATAGCCTAGCTGCGGCCACCTTAAGAAGAACGCGTTGTGCGAAACATCTTATCGAGTGCGGATCATTACGCTCCACTCTCGGGGACGAGATATCGTCGCTTTGGAAATGACTGCTGCTTGGCAAGAATATAGCGGTGGCTGATATATATTGCCTTACGATTCGTAGTCTTTTCGGCCCAGTCGAATGCATTTCTGTAGGGCTCATTGGGCTTTGGTGTGGTTAGAGACCGAACTTCAGTTTTTCAAAATCAGGAAACGATGTACAGTTGGTTTTTCCATTCACTTATAATTATTTCCCATCCATAGGCTTTTGACTCAAATCCTTACCGATGGTTAAATGATGCCATTTTTAGAAAAATACACTAGTATTAAAGCGTATTATCTTTCTGCAATAAACATAATCTTAAAATTTAATTAATCCAAAACTATTTTCTGTTTATTGTAAACAATTATTTGGTTTCCATTATAAACACTTACGTTGGGCAAGATATTTATAACAAACTAAATTTGATCATGAAATGATTATTATCCTACTAAGTTGGTTCCCAGGAAAGATGGGGAGTGTGGCCGGACTATAATCCCCTTCTTAGAGCGGAGACTTTCCTAGATAATACATAATCTGTTTCACTCAATTGTTTCAAACTTTGGGCGCCAACTAAAAAATATCACTTAGCCTCGTTGGGAGGTAATAATTAAATTAAGTTTGAATGTTTTTTAACAATTGTTTAATTTCAAAATTATCTTTCAGCCTCCCGAGATTGCGGCGTTGGTGATCGTGTAGTAAAATTTGAAACTTAACATTAGGAGTCTAATCGATAAACCCGACCATGTTTATCGGTTGGGGCATCACATGATCATTTTATTATTAGACCCCTGATAGACCCTTAGGTTAAAAATTAGTTAAATTAATTAAAAACCTTGCCATTGATATTTTAAATAATAGGGATTTTCTAAAATTATTTCAAAAAATAAATAATAATTTTTCCATAATAATTATTAAACTAGATAATAGAATCCATAATGAATTGTATGCACATGTAATTATCATTGAGTGCAAGGATTTATATGCTTTACCTATTCTATGGCATGTTATCACATAAAACATGTTATAAGCATATAATTTAAACCATTCACAAGCATTAATTAAATAACCTAATCCATGGTTTCTAAAAAATTAAAAATTGGGCCTATTACAAAATATCCTAAGGTTCCTTGGGCCCCAGGTATTTTAGTTTAAGGCATAAAAAAGGCCAAAACTAAAATAAATTAAAACCTAAAACCCAGCATGTTCTAATTTGAAGGAGGAATTGTGGATCAGCGTCCACCCAGATAAGGCAGGCGGGGAAGAACCACCACGACAGGCGGCCGCCGGAAGTAAACGCCGGCAAAACTCACTTCTGGCGCCTCGCGAGCTATCGGCCCGGTGAGGACCCGCGGCCGAAGCTTCCCTTGGCCGGTGGTGCGGCGCGTGAAACGGCATTCGGGTACAGTAGATCCGTCAGGCGCATCTCACCTCCTCTCTACAACGTTTCCACGTTGGTCACGTTACGAGATGGTGTCGGATATTCTCGAAGCTTTCCAAATAATGAAGGGTGTCTGATTTACGGTTGAAATTTAAAATTACAACTATTTTAATTAAAAAAATGTAAATAATAAATAAAACCGGAAAGGCTTGATCTTATGACCCGGCCTCCACTAATTTACAAACCCGAAAAATTAATACAAATCAAAAATCTACCATGGATCTAGGGCAAAACCATAAATAATACAATATTCATGACAAAATCTATAAAAATTAACGAATCTAATCATGCGAATCAGCTATGAATGAACCTAAATTGCCATATACTAGTCAAGCATCAAAATTACATGCATTATTGAATACCTAGATACATATATCTAATCATAGCATGCTCACGTGCAATTGAAGGAAAAACTACAGCGGAAGCATGGATCTAGCAATATGATTAAACATACATGTATCTAAAATTCAATAATAAATAAAATTACCTATAGCAGATTTGCGAGATCCGTCGACTAGACTACAGATCGGCCACGACCGGCCAATCTAAATTACGGATCTCTGACGCGACAGCAGCCAGCGATCTACACCGTCGATCTACGGATCGACCCAATGCGCGCGTCCGATCTTCGGATCTATCACCTCGGGGTGGTATGGATGTGTGTGGGCCGCGATGGTCGGGCGTAGGCGAGATCTTACAGAACACTTGAAAAAACGAGTAAGAAGGAATTAACACTTCTGCTTCATTACGTATTCTCAAAAAATGTATGAAAAAACTCAAAGAGAAAACCTTAAAACCCATTATCAAGGAATAGCGTTCATATAATAAATTATATTTATTATAAATAAGATTCATATAATAAATTATATTTATTATAAAAAACGATTCATATAATAAATTATTTGGCCATAAGTTTTCGTTATACATATATTTGAGAATACTAAGTGGAGGACCCAGGCACACCAATTGCTAGCAGTTAGCATCACTGTTTTGCTAAGCGATGAAATACGACTAGGGAAGGTTGCACCGATTACTTCACGATTATGAAACTAAGTGGGTGGACGAAAAAAAATATCTTATTAGAGTAACATTAGTATTTGTTCATAAAGAATTAAGTAGGGCAAATTGAATATAAAATTAAAAGGACCAAGAGATCGGGGTTAAATTATGAATTGAGGTTCTTATATCAAGTATGCATATTTACGGGGAAAAGTAAATAGAAACTTTAAAATATGATGATAATATATATTTACTCGATTATTTAAGGTATAATGTGCGTGTTACTACATTGCTCTTGAGTACAAGCTACCCATTTTGCCTTCATGTCTTGATACTAGCATTAGCATTTTATTATTTTATTGTTGGAATTGAGCTTCATTTCACTATGTTTTTCATAAACAATTATTGTGAATTCCTTTCAATTTTATTATGTGATGATTCTAATGCTTGAATGTATACAAGAGGGTATACAAAAGAATATTAGCGAATAATTATATAATGTAAGTTTTACCTTGTTTACTATCCTATGTTGCCCAAAGAGATGAGTATAACTACTGGGAAAGATTAGTACAGTTGGATTCATTGATCATGAATTAGAATTAAGATTAAGAAAGAAAAAGGTCTTTAAACAATAATATTTTAAAAAAAGGCTTAAAGTTTTAAGTAGTATGTCATTCCAAATATTTAAATAGAACATTCATTTCTTCGTTTTTATAGTGTAAAAGAAATTGTAAATAAATAAGTAAAGTCAACAACTTAAAATTATTCAGAAAGGATATAGAAAAAGAAAAAGAAAAAATGACTTTGGTTATAAGTTAGCAAGAATTATATAGCAAAGCTCGGAGAGAAATAAATTTAAAAATATGTACATTTTTCCAAGTAAGTTTTTTTTTTTTTTTATAATAGGCAAAAGATATGTATATTTTTTAAGTAAGTTAATGTAGATGATTTTAAGTATTATATTTATTGTAATAACTGAGAATCTTTAAATCTGATTTAGGTAAAATTATAATTCTTATAGTGATTTATTCTCCACTTAAGCCATAATTCATGAGTTAGAAAAAATATTAAAGTACATAGTTGTGCCAACCTAAAGAAAAGTACTGAGAGGTTGTTTGAAACCTAGTGATCATTCTTATTATTTTTGTATGACTTAGAAGTATTACGGTACTTGAAGATTAACAAGAGCATAAAAGTAAATGCATAATTATTAGTCTTAAATGAAAGAAAGTGCATCATTAATTCTCTCCTTTTCTTCTTTCCTTCATATCTTCTTCTGATTGTTGTAGCTTCAAGGGAGAAGCGATAGGTTAGAATAAAAAGTGAGTTCCACTCACTCTCTATCAAGTTACTACACGGAGAATCATGGTTTACTCTCCTTTCCTGTGGATTGATGACTAAGGTTTCCCTCCGTGAATGGAAGATAAAGGATTATAACTCTAAATCCTACGAATGTTTACATATCAAATTCTACTCAAGGAATTACTATAATGTAGATTTTAGAATCATAGATATTTTAAGATTATCCAGTAGGACATACTATCTTAAAACGAGAATATCATTGTAATACATATAGAGAATATGATCAACTATGTAAACCACCAATTACCCGATTCATAGGAATATATATGATCACTCTAGCTTCTCTTATCCTAACCAACGCTTGGTTTTTTGAAATAATAAAATGTATAAAAATACTACCCTAATATTTGCATGCTAAATCATGAGAGGTGGAAATAGAGATTTTGTATAAAAGTTCCAACTAAATTCAAGGATCGCTAACTTGATCAATTCAATTAGTAGAATGATTAACCACTCAATGAGTTATTAATTGTTAGTTTACTATTGTCGTGGTCTAAAGTGATAGTTATGGACGTTTTGAAATTAGTTAAATTTGATGTGGACAATTGTTGGGTTTCATAAAGAATAATTAATTTTATAATAAATATGAAGGAAATGAATTGCTTGAAGTAAGTAATGAAATTAATAAAGATACAGTGCTTGGCTATAAGTCAGTTATAAGGAGGAGGATGATGGGCAAGTATAGTAAATTAAATACATAAAGGTGCTCTTTATGTCATTGTAAGAGAAACCAGTAGCTTAGCTAGTTGTTTACTTAATTTATGGTTGAGAATTCACAAATTTTAGTTATGAAATGGTTGTGTCTACATAGTCTAATTTAAAAAGAAATTTGGGTAATTAGTTGAGAATTTACTAAATATTAGACTCCACATGTGGTTGGTAGAATTGCTACTTGGTAGTACCACAACTTCAAGAAAAGGGGTTAAAATATCAGTAAAATTTATTTAGGGCCAATTAGTCAGTGAAAAATATGAGATGAGTATTTGCTGTGGAACATATCTATTGAATGAATAGTCTAAAAAGTGTAAGGAGAAACATAGGAAAATTTGGGAGAATTCTCATTGGAAATATAATGGTAGGAAGCGAAGGAGTTGATATGAGATATAACTTTTAAGAATTGATCATAACTCTTTAGTTTCTCTCCGTTCTCTCTGAAGTGCGAGGGCCACCATGTTTCCTCCCTCGTAGGGGAGGAAAACGTGGTTTGCTTCCGAAGCGAATCTTCGAATTGAGGTTGAAGAAGCAAAAAAGGATTGAGAGGATGCATGGGAGAGAAGAGGATTGCCGTGGATCAGATTAGGGGCCTTGAGTTTAATTCGTTTATTGGCGGGTTTAGAAAGATTGTGTTAGAGCGACTAGGGATTCAATATAGGAAAATGTGTGGAAGAGGATGGAAGAGCGATACAAAATGAAGGGCTCCCAGCTTGACGGGTGTGTTTCATCCCAGGTGCAGTGGAACTTTGGGCGCTACAACTTTTGGTGTTCCCCCCGAGAGGAAAGGCATAGTCGGGGTTAGAGAGTTTGGCGAAGAATTGGAATCAGCTAGGGGGTAGATCCAGTTGAAAATCCGAAAAGGAAGAGAAGGCTAAGAAGATGCAAAGGGAGGAGAAGCAGAGAACTACGAAGCTTCTACCTGGGTGTTAGGCAGATTCTCAACCCCTTAGAAGAGGATCGTAAACCAGAGAAGAGACCTAATGGAAAAGTTGTTTGTGTCAAAGTCGGGGAAAGAGAATCTGAGGAAAGTGGACCACGAGTTGAAGCAGATCTGGATTTGAATTGGTGGGATCAGACCTCTTTGTAGATTCAGGATCGATTACACATGAAAGATGAAATTTAGGGCCAGCAGTGGAACATCAAAAATCCTCTTCTTTGTGATCAATATGGGAAGGGCCTCGGCTTTTGAGTTTGAAAGTAAGGAGGTAGATGAGTGTTGATGTTTGGGAAAAGGCATTTTGGGACCAACCTGGTTCACCTAAGAAGACATGGGATGTAGTAGCTAGGGAATTTTAGAGGAGAAAGCTTGGGTGAAGGTAATTAGGACTCGGTGCATGGCGGAGTAGGAAAGTAATGGAGAAAATTGGAGACGCATGCGGCGGATTCCTAGCAGTTGATGAAGATACCGATAAGCTCGGCGAGTTGGGATGGGCGAGGATCCTGGTAAAGATGAAGAAGCCTGAACCTCCGAACACAGTTGAGGTGGCGTTAGGCGGAGTAAGGTTTCGGATGCAGCTATGGTGGGAGTTGTCTCCATTACATGTAGCCGAGTTTGAGTCGAACAAAGAGGCCTGGCTCCTACGGGGACGTGACTGAGGGCGTTTCACGCGCTGGGGAGAGAGTGAAGGGTGCGGAATACAAGGCTGCAAGAGGAGACGTGGGTGACAAGCACCCAGTCTCATCAAGTCAGATCCAACGGCGGTCTTCGGGTCAGTCTATGGGCCAATTTTCGGATCGTTTCTCGGGTAAGTCTTTGGGTCAAATTCCGGGCCGAATGACGGGTCAGTATGTGGATCAGGATGAGGGTAAAAGGGATGGGTGGGCTGCCCAAGCCCAATTTTCTACCGGGCCGGGCGACAGGCAAATTTTTCAGGCATAAAGGTGGTTTGGGCTTTCATAGGCAAAACAATTTGGGCTTTAACTGCAGCTGACCCCGAATTTACTCACAGTACTAAGGCCATGCTTCAAAAGCTGAGGCCTCGATTAATCCGGCCGAAGCCTGTCATTTCCTTTCAATGCAGGGCGGAAGGGGCTTGAACAAGCGTCAGCATGGAGAGGAAGCACGACGAGATCACTCGATTGCAGAAGAGTGGAATCCCAGAGAATAGAGACTCCATTGGTCGACCCGGATTTGTTAAACAGGTTTGAGATTTCAATGCCTATTGATAATTCCCCTTCTCTCTCTTTTTTCGGCCGACCCCTTTTTCAAGGGGGTTCTTCAGGTCTGGGGGGTTCACATGTTCTAGGAGAGGAGGTGGAGGGTGTACTGCCGCTGGAGATTGTGGCGGAGAATGAAATGAAGGGAGGAAGTAGTCAAGAAAGTATGATGGTGGAGTCGCAGGGAAAGGAGGGGGCATCGTTGAGGCGGCCCTTTAGCGATGAAGGGTATGAAAACTAGGAGGATAGCATGTTGGTAAAGTTCAGTGAATTTTTGGGATTTGCGTCTGAGGGCTTTGAGACTCAGATTGTTGAACTTCGTCACGTGATAGTGGCTTGAGTGGGACCGAGATCGGGACAGAGACGCCGGTTTCTAAGGTGTGAGCGGAACTAAAGGAAATTGGAGTGCCACGATAAACTCTGGGAGCGGAGAAATTAGGAAAAGTGCAAACAGAGATAGGGGGAATTTTTTGCTAAAGTTAGGATGAAGATCAAAATCTTATCGTGGAATGTGAGGAGGCGAATAATCTGAGGAAGAGAAAGTGATCAAACGGTTTGCTCGGGGATCGGCGGGTGGACTTGGTGTGCTGCGAGGGAAACAAAAGTTCAAAATATGAACCTTCAGATGGCACGAAGCCTAGGGGCAGGGAGATTCTCAGAGTGGGTTTCTGTTGAGGTGTCGGGATCCGCTGGAGGCATCCTGCTGATGTGGGATAAAAGAATTTTGGAGGTCAGCGAGACAGTGCGCGGGATTTTTACTGCCTCTTGCTTATTTCGAAATGTGGAGGATGGATTTCATTGGATCTTCACAGGGGTTTATGGTCCAGTTTTGCTTGACTTAAAAGGAAGAGATGTGGGGCTAAAGGTCGATGAGGGTTTATGGGCTGGTCACTTGGTGTATTGGAGATTTAATGCCTCCGTCTCACCTAGTGTGAGAACTTTGCACTGGGAGGCTATCTTGTAGTTTCGCTTTTGTCATGTGACACAGGGTGAAAGACTTGCCATTACGGGGGCCTTTTATGTGAGTGGGGGCCTGGCTGTGAAGCAATGCTCTAGGATTAACAGGTTCTTAGTCTCGGGGGACTGGGAAAGTTATTTTAGTAGAATCACCCAAAGTACCCTTCCTAGACCAGTTTCGGACCACTTCCCTATCCTCTTAGATGGAGGTATGGATGGGACCCTCCCTTTAGTTTGAAAATATGTGGTTGAATCTAAAGGGCTTTAAAGATCTCCTTAAAGGGTGGTGGCAAGGGCTTAGCTTAAAGGTTACGTAAGTTTATCTTTGTCCCGAAAATTTGAAGGTTTAAAATGACTAAAGGTGAATAAGGAGGTTTTTTGGCAATGTGGAGTACTAGAAGGAATTTGAAGCCCTATTTAGAGTGGGACGTTGGAATTACGTGGAGAAGGATAGGGAGCTGTCTCTAGAAGAATTTGAGGAGAGAGCTAAAGCAAAGGATGACTACAGAAGATGGTCTTTGTTAGAGGAGGCCTGTGGAGACAAAGTGAGGCTCGGCCCAAAGGGACGAAACAGAAGTTTTTCCATGAAATGTAAACTCGCATAGAAGGAGGAATGCCATAAACAAAATTAAAATTAATGGTAGGTGGCTGGCGAAGATATTGCCATTCGGAAAGTTGTTGGCGAGTTTAAAGGCGAATGTCGAAACCGGGGTTTGGCATCTGCTCCCAAGTATCTCCTTGGAGGAGCTAAGGCAGAGGATGCGCGAGTTTAAATCCCGGGTTTAGGAGGAAGCCTCTACGACCATTCATAGGTCTCAATGGTGAAAGGCCGGGTAGGACGGGTTTCTGATACGCTTTTTGGTCCTTTTGTTGGGAGTTTGTTAAAGACGAAGTTATGGAGTTCTTCAAGGAATTCTATGAGAAGAAGAAATTTGTGAGAAGTTTAAATGCTACCTTCCTGGTGTTGATTTCCAAAAATGTTGAGGATGTAAAAAAGTTATAGGCCCATTGATCTGCGGAAGCTTATATAAGATCCTCGCCCGAGGTGCGCAATGGGGTGAGAAAGTGTTGGACAAAGTGATCTCTCCATCCCAAGACGCCTTTGTCGAAGGAAGGCAAATCCTAGATGCTGCCTTAATCGCGAATGAGGCTATGGATTCCATGTTGAGAAGGAACGATGGCGGAGTGGTATCTGAAGTTAGACATTGAAAGGCTTATGATCATGTAAATTAGGAGTATGTGCTTGAGGTCGCCAAGAGAAGAGATAGGTTTGGTCAAATATGGCTATCTTGGATCTCTTGGTGTATATCTACTGTTTCTTTCTCAATCCTTATCAATGGGGTTCCCGCGGGCTTTTTCCGAAGTACGAGGGGAATCCGGCAGGGGGACTCTCTATCCCCGTATCTCTTTGTCTTGGGAATGGATATCTTAAAAGCCCCAGTTAGTAAATAAGGCTCATGGAAGGGATTTCTTGTCACGGATGCAAATTGGTGGTCTTCAGAGAGGAGGAGGAATTTGGAGGTGTCACACCTTCTCATATCTGAGATATTCTGACATTATTACGTAGAATAATCACGACCATTAGCTTGTTTGAGATGGATTTTGATGCGGTTTGAGGCCTCTCGGGTGAAAATCAACGAGTAGCGGATTTTCCACTGTGGAGGCGGAGTGTGAGTGTGACAACGGAGTTTGGTTGCGAGCTGAGAAGCTGGCACCGCCTCGTGTTGGGCCTCCCCACGGGGGCTCGCCTGTCGGTCGGGATGTGGGATACCATCAGGAAAGGTTGAAGGAGACTGGCGGGTTGGAAGCTAATATATCTCGGGAAAAGTTACACTTATCGGGAAGCACTCGTCAAATCTCCTATCTATTTTATGTCAGCTTTTGGGATCCAGGGTCTCGTGTGTAAGGTTAGAAAAAATCGGAGGGACTTTACGTGGGGAGGGAACACGGAAAGAAGCCTCATTTGGTGAGTTGGGCCACGGTGTGCTCTGAGATAAAAAGTTGGCGGCTTAGAAATTGACTTACCTGATCTAAACAAAGCCTTGTTAGGAAAAATGGCTTTAGCGTTTCGCAAACGAAAGGAATTCCTTATGGAGGAAGACTATTAGAAGCAAATTTGGGGAATCGCAGGGGGGATGGTGCTCCGGGGAAGTTAGGAACAGTTTTGGGACAGGTTTATGGAAAGAAATTAGGAAAGGATGGGATATGGTACGTTTAAATGCAAATTTTGTGGTTGGTGATGGTAGCAGAATCAGATTTTGGAAAGATGTTTGGGGGGGTGAGGAGGCTTTGTGCATAACATTCAGGCGTTGTTCGGCGATTGAAGATGCGATGATTAGGGAGATTTGGGATGTTTGAGCGATGGTGGCTGGACCCTCGTTTTGCTTACGCCATTCAATGGTAAGGAAGTGGGGAGGTAGTGAGGCCCATGAAAATGACCCATCCACGAAGTGGTCCTAAACGGGAAGACAAGCTGGTCTTAAAAGTGCGCCCGGCCGTTTATTCGATGAAGCTCTTGCTGGGGTTTTGAATCGCTTGGCAGGCCAGAAATGACACTTTCTGCCTTGTGGTTTGGGCCTTTCTTGATTCCCATAGGGTGGGTTTTTGCTTGGGAGCGTCTTGGGGTAGGTGATGACTCTGAACCTGACTCAAAAAGAGAGGAAGATCCTTGCTATGAGCTACAGCACATGAAGAGGAGGAGAGAAGCTACCAGCGATCTTCTAGTTCTTCAACAGAAAGCGAGGTGCTTTGGGGCTTATTTTGGCTATAATTAGGTTGGATGGGTCTTCCCTTTCTCGGTCTGACGAGTCACCCAGCTTGGCAAGGAACAAAAGTGGGCCGAAGCGCGAAAGTTTGGAGAGTGGCCTCTGTGCCTCTTAAAAGCGTGTGGTGTGAGGAAAAATAGAGTGGTCTTCGATGGCGAACCTTCTCTATGTATAGATTAAGGAATGCTTTCGTTTGTAGGCACGGTCTTGGGCGCGTGTCTAGTGGGAATAGAGACGAGGGTATTTTAGATTTTGGATGGGGTATAGGTAATTGTTTTGGTTTTGGGGATTTTTTCTTCATGTTTTTATCCTTCTCGGACTTTGTCCTTTTGTATCTCCAGTGCCTTTGGGCCTTTGCTATTTTTGTGAGTGTAATGCATGTTTCTTTATCCATCAAAAAATAAAAAAAAGAAGTTCTAATTTTGAAACCTTTGTTTTTCTAAGAATTGGAAATTTATTATTCAATCTATTTTTTCAATGATGGTTGGTCATGTTAATGATTAAGATTAAAAGCATGTGATTAATGCTTTAAATTGTTACTCATTGTGGAAATCCACTCTGTTTTTTCATTAGAACTAACTTGAAAAGACTTGAAAAAGGCAAATTCAACCAAGAGAGAAGATGGATAAGGTAAATTAGGAATTAACAGACCACAAGTAAAGGAGGAGAAATACCTACAAAATTATATGAAAATTAAGATATTTTGTGATCATGTTCCAAAGTGGATCTTACGTATCTGACTGTTTTGAATTGGTTGGTGTTATCATGATAATTTTGATATTATTGCATATATGAATTCGGTTGATGTATTTATAGTTCGAATTTTTTATTTTTTTTGATCAGTATTATAGTTCGAAAAATCTGTATAAGAATTTAAGTTTCAATTATGAATACATTTCTAAGGTTTAAAATTTCAAATATTTGATAACATATGGAAACGAGAAAATTTCAGGGGTCAAGGGCAGGTGGGCCACATAAACACGTGATTTCTTTTATCCTAAGGTATGCAATTTAAGTTGTGCGTAGGTGTGGGTGAGGTGGAATTTTAGTGACACATTTTCAATGCCAATAATCAATTATCCTGTTTGAATTCATAAAAAATAATTTCAAAACCTAATTTTAAATTTTGGTTCTCAATTGATGGTTTACTGTCTTTTATTTTTATTTTCTTTATTATTATTTTTACAGAGCTCGTCAAATCAAAAATTCATCAAAGATCAAGCTTCTAAAATGAAATAATTACATTAAGTATTGGCGATATGAAAACAACAAAATGCCGCTTCATTTTCATTTAGACTTCAAAAACCGTTTATTTTCCAGTATAAAGATTTAGCATAATAATGTCCATGGGCCAGAGACGGATCAGACTCCATTCAGATCTAAAAATATTCAAATGAGATTAGGATAAAACATTTAAAGTTCTTTAATCACCTGAAGTTTTAAAATTATGGGTTGCATGATCCTTATTCATATTTCATACCATAGTTTTAGATAGTGGGGAATGACAGATGTTAATACAGGTGTCTGCGCATACAGGAAGTTATGACAATTCCATAGCCGTTGGTGTGCTCTCCCTATAATACTTATTCCAACAAAGAAGATAGTAAATGAAAATTGATATAACAGAGAATAAAATACGATATTACATTTATCGGTATTTTTATGAGTTTTCTCAGATTCTCCATTGGGCGGTCGAATCGCTGGCCAGGCTTTGCATGTCTTTGAGCTGTGATCCCCTTGGTCCTGTATTATGCGGACTGGAAAGATTTCAGTGAGCTTGGTAAGCCAGGGACGAGTGGAGTCAAGAGACAAAATTAAAATTAAAATTTTTCTAACCCCTCCCTCTAGCTTAAAATTTAATGCAACTAAATTACACATTCTTTGACTTATATAATAGGCGCAGCAAATATATATATAATACAATTCTATTGTGTGTTTTAAGAAAGACATGGAGTGGGCCCAACTGGCCCATGAGCCTAAAACCCCTATCTCGCGTCATGTCATGTCCATGTTAATCTAGAACAACCGATATAATGATCAAAGGAGAGCATAGGAGGAAGAGCATGAAATTGACTTCAATATTTTGTAAATCCAACATGAGCATTAAGATAAATAGGAGACGTTTATTGTCTCTCTGAAATGCCACCTTTGCCCACTCAATCCATTACATGTTTAACATAAGCTACCAACAGTAACATCCATCAATTCTATAAATTGTTATATTACGCTTATCCTCTCAAGTATTTAGCATTTAAGATTATGTATTCTCTTAGTTATGTAAGCAAATAAATAAATTTATCTATTTTAAAATAAAAGTTTATCTTTAAGTTACTCAAAAGATAAAACATAAAAAAAATGTTAAAAAATAATCTTTCTGCTATTCAACTCTCTAATTAAAATTTTCAAAAAACAAAAGTAAAAAATCTATACATTTTCAAATAATTTTACCTTTATATTAATAAATAGAATAAATTTAAATTAACAAATAAAAAAAAATGTATAGATGACAAGCTAAAAATAAAATAAATGTAAAATAACAAGTAAAAATAATTTAACAACTTTATTTTTTTATTTTTTCTTTCATTCTATTTACACTCTCTATTTATTTAAAATCAAACAACATAATCCTCTATTTATTTACCTCCCTATTCATCAACTCTTTTATTCTACTCTTCAAATAAAAGCCTTCATGATCGATCATATTCATGGTCCCACTCGCTGAATTGGATAGGATCTATTCCTCCCAGTGTCCTTAAAATAATAATAATAATAATAAATAAATAAACATTTTCTTTCTTTGACATTTCAAAAAGGCATAAAAGAACATTTTTATGTAATAATGATGATATTGTTATTGTTATTGTTGTTTTAATTGCAGTGAAGAATAACCAAAAATGAAGAGAAAAATTTAAATGGAAAATGAGGAGAAATCTTTAAATGAAAAATAAGGAGAGGAGAATTATAATTACCAATGTTTTAAAAGCAGGGCCAGAATGGCCGTGATAAATAAATCGAGCAAATCGGCAAACCACAAAAGCCGTCGGTTCAATCAAAAAAAACGGTTTTGCATTAGGCAGGTCTTGAGCGCCGAGCCGTGGTCGGGCCAAATGACCAGGATGAGCCGACGATTCTGTGAAGCGACGGTTCAACGCCATAATTTTTTTTTTTAAGTTAAAATGACATCGTTTTGATGCTTTTACATCGAAACTACGTCGTTTGGCTTTAGATTAGAAAGCTTGTAGGGTTAAAAACATAACTAAAGAGATTTAATTAAATAATGCGGGGTCATGGATTTGAATATGGGAAGAGGGAAGGTTACAAGGAACCACTCTACTTCTTGTATTACTTAGGTTGTGATTATTTTAGATATTATGAAATTATATATTACTACTAATTAAGTATATATTTTATATAAATAAGTTTTATTCCATTTTAATATGTTTTTATATATCAACATTATACATATTTTTAAAATAATTTTAAAATATTTTATTTATATAAAAAGTAATAAATAATATCTTAAATATTATTAATTATATATTTTAAATATAAATAATATATTTATTGCGTCCACCGGTTCAACCACGGTTAGACCAAGTCGACCGGTGAGCATGAGCCGTCTTTTAGGTTCGATCCAGAATCAGTTTTAAAGCATTGATAATAATTGCCTGCTCTAGATGCCCGACCGGCGATATTGCTTGCTTCCTTTAAGAGCGTGCCATCTCTACATCTTTTTCCTTATTTGCTTTTCAAGATTAACAAAGCGCTTCTTCAAAACTTCACATTTGTTTCGATACATCGAGATGGTCATGGTAGAAATTGGGATAATTGTTTGCCCATTTTCTTTCACACACTCAGTGATCTTGACCAATTCATCCAAACACCATGTTGAATGAGCATAACCTTATGAGAAAACGACTACGCAAAATCTTGACTCTTCAATAGATTTCAATAGTTGTGGTGCAATCTCACTTCCTCTTTCGATTTCTTCATCATCTCTGAAGGTGTGGTCCTCTTCCCAGTTCATGGTAAGAGATGATATGAAATTCTCTCGAGTGTCTTCACTCTGAAACTTCGAAAACATCATATTTCCATATAGGAATGGTGAAGAAGAAGAAGAGGGTGTTTGATTGCTTAATGAAGCCATCGTTAAGATTACTTCTGCCCTGAAATAGCAAGAAATTAGGCGATCATATTTCAGCCTGTGAGGAGGAATAAATAAAGGGAGTGGTGGCCCACCCTAAGTGTCGGCCATTCGTAATTCGAGTTCTTAAGAAAGAAATTGTTTATTTTTAATAAAAAAAATTAAAACGTGGATGGGAATTTAGAAAATTTAGGAAGTTCAGATGTAACATTCATTATAATGAGATCAAAATAAGCCCAACTGACCCACAAGATAAAAACATGAAGCAAAAGGTTCAGTTTAAAGAGCTGAGATCGATAATGAGTTTGCATGCTCTCATGCATCACAAACCCACTATCCAGAAATTAATAAGACAATAAATAAAGAATGGAAGAGAGAGGAAACATGAGAACCAAAACTCTTACCAAAACCCTTACTAAGCCAACCCTCGTCTTTAGCCTTCTTCTCACAGTCTTCCACAATCTTTGTGATTCTTCTCCTTGCTTTTTCCTCCCCTCTTTCTCTATTTTTCTTTCTCTCTTTTTCCCAATGACGGCTGCCTCCCTTCGCTACTTTGCACCCTTCCCCACCCAGACTAGCTTTCTTTTTAGAGTAATTCTATTTACACCCCATGTTCATCTCTATACACCCCATTAAAAACAACTATAGATGAAAATACCAATTTACCCTTAAACCTTCTCTATACACCCCATCTTCGTCTCTTTCTTCCTCATTTCTTTCTTCTGCGCACCCAATATTTCTTCGTCCGAAGTGTGTTCGTTTAAACAAATAGTCAGAATAGGCGAGAATGGCGTTGAAAAATAGTGAGGAATGAAGTGAAAATCAGCTTTGTAACGGTGGAAGGAAGAAGACGAAGTTCAGGTTTGTGATATCCGGTATAATGTTTTGTCCCGACCGGATTTGTGATGTCCGGTATAATGTTTAAATTCCGGATTTGTGATATCCGGTATTTTGAGTTTTATCCGGATTTGTGATATCCGATTATGAGTTCCGAATCGGTTGTGATATCGATATTTGAAGCATAATCCGGTTGTGATATCAGTGATTCGGGATTTGTGATATCCGATAATTGACATGTTCGGTTGTTATATCGTTAAATTGATTGCATACCCCGGATATGGAAATCCGGATAAATTGATGTTCGGTTTTGGTAATCGATTTGTGATTTTCTCGGTTACAAATCGATGAAACATAGTGAGATTGAGTGAGGTGTGTACTATAGAAGTTAATAAAAATCCCGCCTCCCGAGAGAGGGTTTCTTAGCCGTCGGTGAATCAACACTAATAGTAAGTAAATAACAATTTCATAAAAACATATCGGTTTCCTTGGAATCTTCCTTTCCTCACAAAACTTATGCAAGAAGAGCGGTAAGATTCTGTTTTGCGTTTTTAAGCGGACATTATTTGATGTATTTAATACATTTTATTTTTGCGAGATGAATTTGAATCCTCATCTGACCTTCTGACAATTAGTTGATATCGGTGATGATGCATTTAGTAGTAATGAGGTAATTTTAATACTTTAAAGTTAGAGTAATTTGTTTTAAGACATATCGAAATTAATAAATTGTTATTATCCAGATATTTTGTAGTCGGGATGCTTTGATTGAATGGGCTCGGAATGTGGGAAAACGGAACAGATTTGTTATTGTGATAAAAAGATCGGATAAAGGAGATAGTAAGAAAAGCTAGGTGCACTTGCATGTGAGCGTGGTGGAACGCCTCAGGCATACAAAGGAGCCATTCGAATCTGTGGAAGACTTGAATCGAAAGAGCCTTTAGACGAAAAAATGTGATTGTCCATTTAAGATGTCGATTGTGAGATTAACTAGTAGTGATGATTGGAGTGTTAAAGTTGTTTTGTAGTTTCATAATCATCGACGACTCTAAACAATTGGAGGGTCACTCGTATCTTTAGTCGATTATCGGATGGGAAAACTATATTGTCGATATGGCGAAGAACTTGGTGAAACCCGAGGAATATTCTCTTGTCTTATAAAAAATCATGACGAGTATAATGTTAGCACTATGAAGACAATATACAATGCGTCATAAACATCGACTTCTTAATAGTGCCGGTGATCGCCAAAATCTGACAACTAATGAAACAAGCTGAATGAATGTAAATATGTCGAGAGATGGCATAGGAAGGATGAGTCAGCGATTGTGAGAGACTTGTTTTGCGGGCTGTCCTACGCCCATTCGGTTGTTGAATGCCTGGGACCCTGCGTGTTCTAATTATGGATTGCACTTATAAAACCAGCGGATATCGCCTTCCTTACGGAGATTGTAGGTGTGACATCAGCGAATTTGACTTTGCAGCGGCATTTGTATGCTTGGGTAGGCGTGTGAAGCGACTACACTTGGGCAATGGAGAAGTTACAAAGTTTAATGTTTCTTTGTCAGATTACCTAATGTCATTATTCTTGATAGGGGTGGCCTTAATGAGCCATTTGTGCGGTTGTATTTCCTACAACAAATCTTACGTGCCGGATGGCATATATCGAAAAATGTACTTGGAAGCGTAGAAGTTGTTTGGCGAAAGAAGTGGGAGGGGGCATTCATGCCGACTGGAGTGTCCTTGTGTTTTCTTCGAAAGAGAACGACTACGAGAGAAATTTAAGATCATTGATGGCGATTACTATACTTACCGGGCTTGATAAAATGTAAGCGAGTCGTGGTTGACTCATATAAGGAAAGAATTTGTAGCTTGGACGAGATAAAGTAATGCATTTAAGCGATATCTACTTGAATAAGGTACGTTAATTAATGCTGATTTTTCTTTATATCCATACACTAAAATGATTTTAATATATGTTCTATTTTTAAAAGTGAGAGTGCACATGCAAAGTTGAAGAGACATCTGGTTCATCTCAGGGGATTTAAGTTCTTGGAATGTAATAAATGCTCTTATTGGTTGCAACATGCGGAAATAAAAGCTTCATTTTGAGAGAAGTATTTTTTGTTTATTTGAGACATCGATTCAACGATGCTATGTTTAAGTATTAGGAATTATCGTATCTAGGGCTTCACTCAATATGATATTGATGGAGTTTAAAAGAGCAAGTCAAGTTGAAATTGACAAGGGAATATGTGGTTGCGTTAACAGAACCTCATATGGGTTGCCTTGTCAGCATACGAACTTCTTGAGCTTATCAAGAGAGCGCCTGATTCCTTGATGAGTGTGCATTCGCGTTGGAAGTTGGATCTTTGTGGCCAGGCAATGTCTCGTGCGAGTTGACAGTGGTATTGAGATTGATAGTATTTTGAGACAATTTGCTGATTGTGATGGCGGTAAATAGCATTAAGGAAGTTGAGAGGTTAGCTTGCCTGCGACGACATCTGTGTGTCCACCCGTTGAAGGTTAGGAAAGGGTCGTCCCATCGTTGAAAATCAATTTATCTATAAAGCAGGCTCCTTCTTTATTTGATTGAGTCCATACGATAGTACTTACTCGACCTTTACATATTAGTGAAAGTCTGAAAGGAAAAAATTGAAGTACGATACAATGTTTTCCACGCTTCGAATGCATTACAGACATATCAGTGAACATCGTGGATGTTAAGGCGGATGGTCATTGCTGGATATCGCTGATTGGGTTACTAGGAATGGGGGAAGACGGATAGGGGAACAGTTTGACCACGATTTGGTTCGTAGGCTTCACACTTTTAAATGATAGTATGTTCAACTTTATGGATCGATTAGTAAAATTGTTCTTTGAGTTGGTTTATTCATTATCATGGTTTGACTCTTTTGCTCCATATGATAGATGGATGACTTTACCTGACATGGGTCATTTGATAGCCTCATGGTACAATATTGTGTTAGTCCATTTATCAATTAGACAATACTAACACATATCTACTTGAGATCCGTATCACTGCACCACTTCACCACAAACTGATTGCACTTGGATTTGTTGAGGATTTGTCATTTACGTGCAGTATGTTAAATTTTATTCTAATCGATCATTAGGTTCAATGTTTTTCATATTTTTTGTTTTGACATAGCACGATCTTTATTGTAAGGTATTCCCGGATTCGACATCACCAATACCTCGATTGCATGCAAGCGGCGTGATGCAGAGTACCGGTGTGCTCGAGGATGAAGATCACCGCCTTGCCTCGGTTGAGGCTTTTAGATCATCACTAGGGACGAACTACGAATGTAGCGACACAAGAGACAATTGATGTAGATGAAACATGATGTATTTACAACCAGGCGGATGATATCTAATTGCTTAGTGTATCCTCTTTTTAAAATACGTGCCTTGTTTTATATTCCCATTTGGCTGTTTTTTGTGAAGTTTTCTTATTATTGATTTATTGTTGATAGAAGAGTGAGGTCCTTCATCCTTATTTTATTCTTACTTATATAGTGTCCTTTTAGTTTATTGTGCATTAATCTTGTGGTCTCATGGTTATTTAATCCATTTTATGAAGGCAGGAATAAATCTCAATCATTATTGGGTTCTAATGAAAGGAGGTAATGTAATGTAACCTATAATAAAATACTCTCTGATTAATCACATTATCTATTTAACATTAAAGTCTATTTCGTAATATAAGCATAAAACTAAGTCTTTTTTTCCTCTTGAGCAGTACAAGCAGTAGTAGATGCGAGTAGAGAATCCAGGTCTGCAGTCGCTGAAAGGATCCGATGTAGCAGTCTTTGGAGGAGCAAATAAACTGGTGGGGAGGAACTACCGGTGGTGGAGGATCATCGATGATGGTGGAGATCAAGCGATCTTGGAGGAGAAGATGAATATATAGTGGGAGAAATTTAAAGGGATAAATGCGAGTGATGGTGTGCTATGACATCTTTGGTGGTGATAAATCTTTGTGAGATCTTGTCGTCTCATCGGCCTGAGAAAGATATGTCATGCTTCTGATTCGGTACACCAAAATAATCGGCACTGCGGTCTCTTCCCAAGATATCACATACCTCTAAATGAAGTCAATGCTTTCTGTGATCTGTTATAAATAATATATTGAACCCAATATTATTAGTAATATATAAAAATGTTAAGTATCAAATTGTATACAATTTAGATTACTAGATTGACGAAGTCCATATTTAACTTCTACAGTATCAGCGCTGGTAGATGCGGCATGTGAGGCGTAGAGGATCGTGCATGCAGTAGTAGAACTTTGTTCATTGTGGGGGTTGAACGATCGCGATCACGATATCGCGATCATACCAGGCCATATGCTCTGGTACACTCTCTCTGAGCACGAGTATAGGCATCTTGTCGACCTCGACTCACGATCGATCGATGAAGTGGTCAGTCATCTCTCCCGATCTTGAACCTGTTAATTTTACTTTCACGGTCAGTGCGGAGGTGTGAAAGGCCGCGGAGAATGGTGCGAATAAGCCAAGCGGCGTGGAGCCTTCCGGATGATGGCTCCACAACTTTGTCCGCGCTATGCATCGAATACCATGCAATATCGGAAAGGGGTGCTCGGCTCGATGATCCTCTGTGGCTCCCGGACCTCGAAATCTGCTGTCGATCGAGTCTCTCCCGACCAGAAGCGCAGCTATGGAATCCGCGTCGCGGCCTCCAACGCGGTCTGCGTGGGCGTGACTCGATTAATGCGACATATCAGGAGAAGAAAGCATCTGGGAAAGTGCTGGCTAAATCGATTTCATAATCGATAAGATAATTAATATCAATATCATGATAAACATTGAAAATTATCTCTGAAGCGGTTGTAAATTGTCATCAATCCGTTACTGCAGCGTAAAAGGGTCAATAGCCACCTAGCTATCGCACCTCAAACACAGTCAGCGATGATCGGTTGCTGTCTGGAGTATACCAAACAAAATTTTGCACCCAACATGGCTACCAACCATGCGAGGTCGGGCTGGCTCGAAGTACACTCTTTGCGACCGCTGGTTACTCTTGCTCAGTAAATAGAGTCTGACCCGGCGGATGGAGCAAGCTCAGTAGCAAACACTACATCATCATGGATGGCCTTGTCCCAGTAATAGTCGAGAAATGATCCCTCGGCCCGCGGTAGTCGAGGCGAAGGAGAAGACAGCGCTCGGGTCTCTCCAGATCGTCTACGTCGGTAGTGCCTTGACTCCGCAATAAAGCGGTGGCGTCGTCCACGTAGGCGGTGTGAGAATATCATTGATCCATTAACAGGTACATATGTAAGATGGATGCGTCGTCTAGTGTGATGATGCACCTCACCCAGCGGCGCCATGGGAAATGTCGTGATGCGTACACCAGCTCCTGTAGGCAACATCTGATTTTACTGCGCCTTTCGATGGCTATGACTAGTCGACGATCTTGCGGCAGAGATCGATGTACGGTCTCATAAATCTCAGAGACCTCTCCATATCTTAGCTCCCATAACTGCAGCTTGCACCGCAGTTGACCAATTTCAATGGTGCTCGATCCTGCAATAAAAATGGCAAATAAATTACAATTCAAGTTACGTAACTAAAATTAACATATATATATATATATATATATATATATATAGCTTTGGACAATGATTGTTTACCTCTCCCAACCATATCTTTGCTGCAATATGTTTGTCAAAACTCCGCAATATACATCTATCAATAGGTCCTCCAGGAGCACCCTCGAATACCTCCTCTGTGCTCATCATCATGCGAGGATGCTTTCGGTAAATGCGGATCTGCTGGCTCGACCTCTCGATTGAACCCAGTGAGTCTACGCTCAGATCCAGTGGGGTGCACTAGATGTATATATCCTCCACCAGTACGTGGTGGCATATCTATTTCCAAAGAAAATAAACATTGATAACTTAAATATCATCATTAAATAAAAATATGTAGGGATGATCACTCGTGATGTCTTTGGAAAATATAGTTGGAATAGTATGCGCACATTTTTTTATTTTTGGGTGGAGGTTAAAATTTTGATATGATGGTTATCTCGTATCATTCAATAAAAATACCAAGTGGGATAGAACCTTACATCAAAACCAATCCACACTCCACATATGTTTTTCTAGGCACCTCTGTGAATGATAAAGGCAGCTAGGCGAGAACCATATTTTGGGGTTGGCTTAGAGGTGAATACCAAAAATCTGAGTTAGTTGAATTAATAGAAGAATGAGATTGAAGAAAATGATATTATGTATGTGTTGGGTAAATACAATCTTAAAATGACCTACTCGACTTCATTTCACGACCCTGACCTTAACTGAATTCTTTGTTCGCCTATTTTCTCATATAAGTTACTAGTTATTGTTCTCTATTTTCTCATATAAGTTTATAAATTTTCTTTGCATTAGCAGAATTATATGACTAATATCATGGACTGGATGCATAAAATCTTCGAACACATTAAGAGCTAAGGAATTCATAGTGCACTCTACATTATCTAATACCATCCTAATTACAAATTGGCATTTGTGAAAATCAAATCAGGACATCATCAAATCCGGTTAAGTGCGATCAATCGGACATCATCAAATCAGGTAAATCGCATTAAATCGGACATCCCTGTCAAGTAAAATATAATTAAATCAGGACATCATTAAATCAGGAATATTGCATTAATCCAGGACATCATTAAAAATCCGGTCAAATGCATTAATTAGGACATAATCAAATGGGGTGAAGATAAAATTCGGACATTTATTGTCGAGATTATTCATGGATTCCGGACATCCTGCACATCCCAGGAAGACCAATAATCCCAGGACATCGGAATCAGAAATATTTAGATGCTCACAGGATT
This sequence comes from Tetrastigma voinierianum, assembly GCA_016808115.1. Lineage (NCBI taxonomy): Eukaryota > Viridiplantae > Streptophyta > Magnoliopsida > Vitales > Vitaceae > Tetrastigma > Tetrastigma voinierianum. The sequence continues at coordinate 35,570 of JAEQBH010008489.1, read as the reverse complement.
CAATGAAATCAGGACCTTTGGATCATGTTTTGAATGGGAACCGATTAAAATTTGCAAAAAAATCGGGAAAACAAGAAAACAATTTGGGTGAAGTGAAAACAAACTTGCTTGATCTCGGATTTGGGAGGTTCCTACCGGTTTCGGTCTGCGGAGGATCGTGGGTTCTCTGGGTGCGGAGGTTGGTCGGTTCTCGGTTGGGTTTTGTTTTGGTAAGAAATGGGGAGGATGGGTTTGGGGTTTGGGAACAAATTTGAGGGTGTCGATAGGCAGGATGGGAGGTACATGGGATAGGGTGTAAGAGATAATGGGGTGTATTTAGTAATAGGGTGCGTAGAATATCAATGGGAATGAATAAGTACTCTTCTTTTTTATACTACTTCAAAATGAGACCTAAAATCAAAGGTCACCACATTTCTCCAAGTGTCAAACATCCTTCAACTAAAAAGATCATTTAAAAAAACAGCCCTAGACTCCCAATAAGCCCCAAAGCAATATGAGGTCTACAGTATCACTATAATATTAAAAACCATGATTCTAGGATGTCAAATGCTTGAAATAGCCCCCTAGCTAATATGAGATTACACAGTATCATACTATAATATTAAAAACCATGATTCTAGGATGTGTCAAATGATTGCCCAAATAGCGCCAAAAAGCAATATGAGGGTCTACAGTATCATACTATAATACAAAAACCATGATTACAGGATGTCAAATGCTTGCCCGAATAAATTTTGAATTACTCTTTCTCCTCTACATGTGTTATTTTAAAATCTAAACACCTATATTTCACGAATTTCTATGTTATAAATCTCTAGTATGTGAATAAGCAATAGAAAGCGAATAATATTCATATACAAAGAAAACAAAAAATGGTAAGTTAATTATTTTATTTTTAATAAAGAAATTGGAATAGGAACAGATCTAAAAAAATGTTATTGGGATACGTATGAATGAGGAAAGGATACTTTTGTTGAAACCAATTTCACCGTACATATAAAAATAATATAAATCATTGTGATGTTATAAAAAAACAAATTAAACAAAAGGATAACCATGTGTTAATATTTACCTCAAAAATTTTGTCTTATTAATTTATTACAAAATAAAATATCATTTTTCTTTCCATTAGATCTGGAGGCTTTATTATCTCTTTGCAAACTTCATCATACATTTAAAACTTCCTTGGAAATGTTTAAGCACCTAAGGATTGAATGAGTGTGACTTTTGGTGATTTGTCTGAAATATATGCTTAAGCGGTAGGTTTTTGAATACCTAGCTCATTATATCCTGAAATTAATGAGCCTCATATGTGTGTGTGTATATATATATATATATGATAGGGTTTGAAAAATGGGCTCGCGGGGCCCGCTCATAAAGCTTCAGAAGTGCGATCCATCAGAAATACCAAGCCTACGGCCTTGATGGCCGAGCCGGCAGCTGAGAACAGAATATGAGCACTTGAAAGCCCATGCTACAAAACAAACTGAATCCATCTGAAAAATATCAATCCCTTAATCAGAGAAACTAAGATATTCCCAAATAATCCTTTCATAATTATCCCTTATTAGTTGTTTTACAATAAGGAAAGAAAATCTCACTGCCGGCGGGGAGAAATATTATATCATTATCATTAGGAAACACACTAATGGTGTCATACTCGAATTAGGAAACATACTATTCCATATCATAATCCAATTGAAAGTTGTCATGGTCATCCACTTATAAATACCCGGCGCTGCATCGGTGCAGAGTAGGCGAGACTTACATGACACATTCGCCCTCACAGCGGTCCATCTTCTCTTGCTCGAAAGAATGGCTTAGGCATCGGAGGCTGACTCACAGGCGAAACCGCTGACCCCTTCTTCTTTCTTGTTTTTGCGAGAGGAGAGCAGCATGCAATGCCGGCGATCCAACTGCGAGTGGTCCGGAGTCGACTTGATGACACACTCAAGCCAGTCAGGTTGAAAAAAGCATCATCGGTTGTCATGTGATGCAGTAGAACGATAGTTCCTTTACAAATAAAAACTGATCTCGATTCTTGATGGTATCAACTCGAACACAAGCGGGAACACTTGTGATCCACCAAAGTTATGGGCCATGACGTGCGAACCAGCCAGGCCCCACAGCGTTGAGCAATGTGAACGACACGGATGAGGTGGGGCGCTCATATCACGTCGGCGCCTGATAGAAGTTAAACCTTCGCCCAGGCAGATGCACGCCGGAAACCTGGCGAGTCGGGAAGGTCTAACATTCCCCTCATGAAGAGTAACCTGATCTGGCACTCCCAGGGGTCTTTGGCTTGAGCGAGTCAGTAGAGGCCGAAGGGGGCCTGGGGCATGGCCACGGAGAGGAGGGCCTTGGCTTTCTTTCTTGGGGGCATGTCGGGAGCAGGAACTACGTCACCCTCGGCAAGGGCAGGGCTTGATCATAGGGCGAGGTTCAGAACCTCCAGCCGAAACTCAAGTGTGAAGGAAGTTGTAAGAAGGGCCAGCCCTGACACTTATGGTTTACCTTAGTGCAGTGGTAGTCACCGTTAACGGACCGGAGTGCTTAGCTACTCTTCTAGCAAGAGTTGAATGCCCTGAAAGTGGAGCGTTGATGGCGTAAAGATCCGTCGATCACCTTAACACCTATAAGAATCCAAAATGGGCTTCAATGGTACGAGGACCACGATGCGATGCGAGCTTCAGCTATCGCGTTAACAAAAGGCGCGTGCCTTTTTGGTTTAATAGACTTATGACAGTCTCTCGTTCGAAGGTATTATCCATTGCGTTGTCTCACTTCATTGGAGCGAGAACATACGAAAGCAAGTTATCATATGCGACCATCGACGAGCCGCAAAGAGCGAGGTCTACGTTCGAGAGATTGTGGCCCGAGTCACGAAGGTGGACATACAGCGAAGTTGAGATCATAGCATTTATGTTGGGTTGGGGTATGGTAAGATTTAATGTTCTCGTCTCAAAAAACCTCGGGTGAGCATGGCTGGGAGTGCTCGCAAAGACGGGAAAAGTACCATGAATGGTGAAAGAAGCCTCTCATGTCGAGAAAGGGAGCTCCTCCGCCCCGCCAAGAAAGGCGGGGCAGACAGAGCGGCAGCGAGGACGAAGCCAGGAGTAAAGTGATCGGAGAGATCTCTGAAAGATGGAGAAACGGTCAGAAGAGACTCGCTCTAGAGATGCCTAGTACTTGACTCGAGGCTGACAGCGTTATTCACCTCGGCGGTTCACCCCATAATAACCTCGATATCCACAGGTCTGAAGTGCGAAGCGAACAATTTACGAGGTGGCGGTAAATGTCGGACCACGCGCCACGAGAGACAACACGGTATTGCGGAATTCCACGGGACTACGGGCACCGCCGCGGACGTTGCGCCACGGCTTTCCGAAGGAAATAGAAGAGAGTACCTGATGCGGCGTGAATATCTCGACATCCATAGCCCTGAATCGACCTTAGAATTGGGCACAGAACCGGCTCGGAAACGCGACCACACCACCTCGTGAATGGCGACTGCCTTTGACCTATAAGGAAATCCGTGCTCGGGAGGATTTGTAGGAGGAGAAGTCCGGCTCAACGGGAAGGCCCGTCTACGACATCGGTCGGCGAGGAGGTGGTGGAAATCTGCGGTATCAGCCTTATTTCGACACATATGCGTTCTCACGACTGGACACGGAGGGATACCGACACCCCATGACCCACGGTAGTGGTGGTTGTGGCCCGATAAAATGGTCCATCATCGACAACGGAAGTTCAGCCGACATCATCTTCGCCTCGCCCTTCGACAAGATGGACATCGGAAGGCAAAACTGGTTCCGTCGGCTTGCAGCGCGGGATTCTCACGGAAAGTGTTACCCTTGGGTTCGATACAACTAGTGCTCACTGGGGAGACCCCCGTGCCGAACTCGACCCTTGCAAGATTCCTCATGGTGATGCTCCATCGGCTATAACATCTTTGTACAGAGACCATCTCTCCCAGCCTTGATAAAAGCCCGATCCCTCGCGCGTACCACATGGTTGTAATTTCCCATAAGCGGGTAGAATGGTTCGAGGAGATTGACGAGTGGCGGGGAGTGCTACTCAACATCAGTGAAGCAAAAGACCGATAATGTGTACTTGGGCCAGGCTTCGACATGTGTGACGAAGTGCTTACGATCTGAGCCCTCAGAGAAATTGGAACACCATCTCGTTGGATGTGATACACAGACACCACCAACTGCATCGACTCACGAAATTTATGAGAGGACCTTAAACACTCTCGCTGATTTCCTAAAGAGCGAGAACAAGGATGTCTTCGCATGGAAGCAGACGGATATGGGAGGAATAGACCCCACAATAATCACTCTGGTGAACATGTTATCCTTCTAAACTAGTCGGCAAAGAGACGAACTTCGTCTTTAGAGAGATAAGCGATCGGCGGGAGGTGACAAACTCCTCTGACGGGGGCAATCAGTGGAATATCCGGAGTGGCTAGCCCGAGCGATAAGTGCTAGTCAAAAAAGTGAAGGCAAGTGGCGACTCATGACTTCAGCGGCGTCAGCGAGCATGCCGAAGGATAGTTTCCGCTATCGCGAATCGACCTCGTCGTAGATCTGCAGTGACCACTGGGCTCCTTAGTTTTATGGATGCATTCTCATTTCACAATTAGATCAACATGGATCCAAATGACGAAAGACACTGTTCGTCGACCTGAAGGGACTGTTATCTCTGCGTGTGATGCCGCTTTGGGCGCTCTCAGGCGAGGCCACATCGGTGGTCAGCCCGGGGATGTTCCAGAAACACATCGGGACGTCCATGGAAGTGTATATAGATGACATGTTGGTGAAATCCACCCTGTGAGCCTCCACACCAAGCTCATACGTCGGGCGTTCCATATCCACAAAAAAGTACAACATGGTAGATCTATTGAAGTGCGCCTTGAATTATCAATGAGAAAATTCTTTGGTTTCATAGTCAGCAGTAGGAATTGAGGGCGATGTGCTCGATATCTCGCCCATGTCGAAGCACGAAGGAGTCCCGGTACTTTGTGGGAAGGATTCAGCTGGTAGGTCGTGTCGAGCCCCGTGATAAATGTCGACCTTTCTTCGAGTTTTAAAGAAAGCTTTTCCAGTAGTGGGATACGAAGTGCGGGAAGCATTCGACCTTGAAGACATATATAGGCTCCTGATTCTGGTGAGCCCCTGGAAGAAGGCCTCCTCTCTTTATATTTAAGCGTGTTTAGTTTCTCGACCATGTCTGACCGAGGCCAGGCGTGACAGGTTACTCTTTGCGGTAGAGCGAGAGGAAGCGGAGGAGGTACCAAAGGTGAAATTAATTTTGGCATTATTAGTAGTACTTATTTCCGGAAGCTCGCCCTTACTTTCAAGCTCACACCACGAAGTCCCAGATAGAATATCAGATGTGAAGTATACATAAACCGGAGACCTCGGGAAGGCGATCTGACGGGCCATAGAGTTGAGCGAGTTCGACCTCCAATTACCAATAAACTTATTAATAAAAGGGTGGGATCTCGCAGAACCGTCCTTGAATTCACCCAGCCCGAACTGCAGGAAGCCTTTCGAGCACGACCGATCTCCCATCTAGAAACTCCGGTAGATGTTCTTAAATGCAAGGAAGTGGGCGGAGGATAGAGATAAGCCTCATCAGCAGGCGGCACACTCGACCTCGCGAGGTGGAAATCCTTAAGAATAAACGAGGCGCGCGGTATGAGTTTGGCGTTGAGAAGCAAGGAATCGCCATCGCCGCCAGTTTTAGAGTCCCTCCTCTTCACTTTTTCCACCCTCGGAGAAGGTGGCCTAACACCCTTCATAGGCAGATTCCAGACAGTAATAGGCATGATCGCCAACGGTTGCTCAACGGCCTCTGGAATGCTTTTGCGCCGGCAAACCCGGAGCGAGCGCAATTTCGAGAACTTTGGAACTGGCGGGGGCGACCCAGCGCCTGCTCACAGCTCTCGAGCGTCGTGAAGCCAGGAAAGGAAAACGTCCGTTGCAGCCTTGGCTGAGACCGGCCCGGTCTTTTCGAATTCAGAGGCTTTAGTTTCATCTTCGGGGCCTCGAGGCAGTGTCTCAAGCGAACTAAGCTCTCCTTGGTAGGTTTGGCGGCGGGAGGCCAGATGGGGCTTTATGGTGGAAGGCGAAGGCCTCCTGCAATGAGAGCGGGCTGGCCTCGAGCTCGGCTAGGAATGTCTGATTTGTTCCGGCTCAGCGGCAGGGATGCGGAGACCTCGATAGCATCAGCGATCACGACCTTGGTCTTGGTGAGTTCGAGAGTCGATCACACAAGGCATGAAGCAATGCGAGTTAGAAGATACCCAACTAATTCATGCAAGTTATACCAAAAACGTAGCGACACTCATTGTATTCTCTGGGTGGTCCAAGCAGCTAGGAACGCCTGTGGTGTCATCTCGTCTAAAGGATCAGATTCCCAATCGCACCAAAACGTAGTCGTCCCTTCCAAAGCCTATGGGAGAAGGGAAGACGGAATCACCGAGGAGCACCCGCACTCCCGAAAACAGAGAAAGCCCTCGGGCCGTGGCTTCTTCAAGACTAAACAACAGAGGAACGTGAGCTACACGGGAACACCAAACCCCGTCCCTCACAGTTAATTAACAAATAACCAAAATACCCCAACCATTGGGTGAGAGTTGGGAAGGACAAACATTGAAGTACTGCAAAACCCCTTTTATGAAGGGGTGTAGAGGGAAGAGAAGGCCATTATCGAAGGCCACTTCGAAGAAGCATACCATCTGGGTACCCAACCACAAAGTAGGGGTCAAAACGTCACGACCCAAACTCGAATGCCAAAAGGAGGTCGATAATGCTTGGCAAAGGTGGCCCCATACGAGGGACTGACCTTGCTAGGTCCCATGGTTAAAGCATGCTGAACGGCGGACTTTAAGTATTCGGACCCCCCCCGGATATGTAATCAGGTCTACTCTCCCCTTACCCTTGCTCCACAAAGGCACCCCGCATCTCGGCTCAATCTCAATAACTGGTCGAAGCGCCCAATCCGCCTGAGTCGCAAACAGCCGAAGAGTCACCTCCAATACCTAGAGAAGAAGAACGGCTCGGACCCATCATGAACGCAAGTAAAGAAAGCAGAACTTGACCAACCTAACCCTAGTGCCTCGTCGTATCATTTGAAAGGAGACCGAAGAGAGAAAGACGCAAAGAATCTGGGAATAAAACGGAAAAGCACCCCAGGAGGACGCTAGAAAAAGATACTGCACGAAAGGGTCTGACCGAAAACGAAGGGAGAAGGACGTCCGAACTCACTAAAAACAAAGAGAAGGTTTCAGCAGCAGGGGTACACAAGACAAAGGATGTCCGCGAAAGAAACAGGAGGAAATTGAAAGAAGTGGGAAAAATGAGCGCGAAAACCGAAGGGTCATCATTATCACAGGACATATGACGACGACCAAGCCCTAACTAATCCAAAGCAGACATGTGGAAATTGCATCCGATACGAGAAACGTTACAACCCTTGCCCACGCATTACCCATTAACAAGGGCTAGGGGGCAATTGATAGGGTTTGAAAATGGCTCCAGCCCACTCAAGCCCAAGAAGAGGCACGCCCATCGAAACACCCGTGCCTCGACGCCAAACTTCAAATCGAAGGCCTAGCCCACGGTCTAAAGGACATATATGAGCACTTGAGAAAGCCCACATGCTACAAAACAAACTGAATCCATCGACAAAGGGAAAATATCCATCCTCACCAATCGTGAAAGTAAGATATTCCCAAATAATTACCCTCAATTATCCCTTAATTGTTTACAATAAGGAAAGAAAATCTCCTACCTAGTGAGAGAAATATTATATCATCCTCCAACTAGGAAACACACTATTCAGTGTCATACTCTAATGAGGAAACATACTATTCCATATCATAATCCAATTAGGGAAAGCTCAAGCCATGGTCATCCAATTATAAATACTGTGCCACCCCATCATGCAAGGCACGCCACTTTCTACGCAACACATTCGCCCCTCTGCGTACCCATCTTCTTATCGTAAAGAAATCGACTTAGGAATCGGAGGCCAAGACGCGGCTTCTCCACGCCGACCTTCCTTCTTTCTTGTTCAGCAGAGGAGAGTGACGCCAAGGCTTCAAGCACTCAACCCAAAGAAATGGGTCCAGTCCGCCTTAACGACCAACACGCTCCGCCCTGCCTCACACCGTGTGTGTGTGTGTGTGTGTGTATAATTAGAGAGATAACGAAAAAGGAAACTAACTCCTAATTTACAACCATGAAAAGGAACTAGACCAGTCATACGAAGATTATAATTACTTTCCTAAAACAATTTTTAATATGACCTAACGCATCCTATAACAGGCCCTTTCAAGTTGACCATAAATACTTATCATGTCCAACTCGATAAGGTTTTTCAAACATGAGGTCAGGGTGTTCGTTAAGAAATCCGCTAGTTGTCCCTTGGATGTAATATAGCAAAACACATGCTCTTTCTTCAATCATCTCTTTAATGAATGTCATCATTTCTATGCTTGGTATGGTCATGGTGAGTCGATTGTGAGTAATAATCGATATTAAACTTATCATTACAAGACAACAACATAGGATTCCTCATTTTCTGAGGGAGAAGTTTCAACATGATTCTTTTATTCATAGAAGTTCACATATTCCATATGCAGAGCTCAAAGTTCAGCCTCAACGTTGCTTCACGGTTGCTTTTACCCCTCCAAGTCACTAGGTTACCCTATATAAATGTACAATAATGCAGTAGTGCACTTTCTATCACTAATTTACCCAAATTCCCAATTAGCATCAAACACGTTTCTATCTTCCTTGAATCAATTTTTTTTTTAAAAGAAGCCCTTTCCCAGGTGTTCCCTTGAGGAATCTGAAAATACAATGATATGCTCCTAAATGTTCCTCATAAGGCTCATGCATAAATTGGCTAACCACACTTACGACATAGGCAATATCGATTCGTGTATGAGCCATGTAAATTAAACGCCCCCACCAACCTTTGATATCTTCCTTTATCAACAGACCTTCTCCTTCTTATGTCTTGCAAATTTGTGATTCTCTTCAATTGGGGTATGTTGTGACTCGAAATATACCCTAGTGATTTTATAACATGTTGTGTATATTATGAGTATAATCAAGAAATTTCTCGTAATTTAAATGTAAAACGTGAAAACAGAGAAACCAAAAATAAGCAAGGGTAAATGAGTAATTGGTCAAATGGGACACAAAAGTCATATGATAAAAAGATAGTATGCTAAAATAGAATTTGAATAAGTTAGAATGAGAATAATAAGGAGTTAAATGATTAAAGTGCAATTAAAAGGAAAATGTAAAATATCAAATAAGGATAAGATCAATTGGTCTCTCATTTTTAGGAGACCAAAAACGTGAAGAGGAAGGAAGAGGAAGAAGAAGAGAAGAGAAGAGGAAGAGAAGAGAAGAGAAGAAGAAGAGCCAAAAATGTATAGTGTAAAACCCGGGAAAAATTCAATTTTCTCTCAAAAAAGGGTAAACTGCAATTTCGCTGAAACCTAAAATTTCATAGATCTCGAATGACGAACGGACTTCATCGCTGAAATCACCTCGTGAAATCTAGCGTTACCACGTCGACTCTCGTCGAATTGGAGACGATCTAATCGCACGCTGAGGCGTAGGTGTCGACGCCACGGCACTGAGAGATGACACACATGGCAGAGCTATGGTGCACTCGAATGTGTGGCTCATAATTAAATACATATTGATGATGTAATGAAAGAAATAAAGGAATTAAGAAAAAAGAAAAGAAAATAATAATAATAATAATAAAATAAAAGCATAAAAGTCAAAACAATAGACAAACGGGGGAGGGCGAGAATAGCGTGGAGAGGGATTTACCTTATTTTCTTCTTCCCTTTTTCTTAGATCTATGAAAATAGGATCCGCAGTTTCGCTTCTGGATCAAGGCAAAGTTGATCTACGCGATGAGAGCTACGTTGCGGACACCAAAATTGGAGCCACAAACTCCACGAGGTAGAGAATTTTCCTACTTGTGTTATTTCTAGCTTAAAGGTCATTTAATGGTTGTGGATTGGCTTAGAGGTTGTGAAATGTAAATTTCAAGCCAAATTTCTTCCAGTATAGAATTTTTAGAAATTTTCTGATTGTTTCTATTATTCCTGTTTAATTTCAGACTCAAGTTTCGAACAATCGCTGAATTTTGAGACTGTTGATAGTCATGATGCACTTTTCGGGACTATTTTCGGGCAGTCCCGGATTGTGTTGAGGTTTGATTTTGATCCCGGGACTGATGTCTTCGGGTTTTATGGTGTGTTTTGGTATCACAATATTCGATGAATCGTGAAGGGACCAAGAGATGCCCTGTTTTATATGGGTCCGAGATTTGGGCCATTTTGTGTGTTATTACTAGAAAATGAATAACGTGAATAGTAACGTGAATAATGACACGAAATCAATTTTTTTTTTTTTTTGTGAAAATGTGTATGGTTGAGTGATTCAAAATGAATTGCTCATATTTGTTAATTAGCCCATGTGAGCTAATTTTGGTGTAATTGATTGTGAATTTGTATACAATATGTTTTATGTGATTTAATTATGTTAATATATATGCATGTGAATATATTAGCATGAATAAAATGGAATTGGCATCATGCATCTTATATGCACCGTGGTAACCTAGAAATTAGGTGTGAGTGCATAGTTGAGACTGTATTAATCGTGTTAGGTGTTTGATGGTGTGTTGTGAGTAACACTGCCAGATTCAACACCGCGTAGGGTGTTGATTAGTGGGCTTGATTAATAAGACAACGTCCAAATGAGTCGCACGGGTTAAGAAAATGGAAATGGCTCATTGCATTTCATATGCACTGGGGCACCCTAGAACAATAGGAGTGAGTGCATGAGGTGGTTTCTTGAGAGAATTGTTTCGAGGGTCGCACTTAACACATATTTTACTTCCGAGTGTGTCCATTACAACATCGAGGGTTGTCCATATAACATATCAATCGCTCTGGAGTAGGCCCACTGATATACATCGGAGGGTTGTCCATGTAAAATATCAATCATCTAGCCTACCAATCGATATACATCTGGAGTATTGTCCACAAAATAAAATTATCTGGAAATGGGTCCACTATTTATATCGGAGGGTTGTCCATCGCTAAAAACAAATACCTTTTGTTCGGGAAACTATCATTTATGGCAAAATGCATGCTTGAGGGAGTCAGTGAGGACTCGAGGTAAATGGTTGTAAATGAAAAATGAAAAGATTAAGAGTAATCTTGGGTTGTCATCGGAAAAAAATGATAGTAGCTCATACTTGGCAACTTGAATTTGTGAGGAAGTCGGTGAGGACTCGGGATATGGGATAGGGTGGGTCACATTCTCATCCATGACATGTAGGCATTCAAGTAGGATCATGTATTTGCTTGAATGTGATTGTTTGCCATGCGTGTGCACTTAGGTGGGGAGTAACCCATGTTGGAAATTATCTCTACTGGGCTTTGCTCACCCCGGGCTGAGGGATCCATTTGTGCACAGGAGCGATCGTGAAGGCGACACTCATTAGAGGCCGTGTGAGCTGTCGAGTCAGGGGCTTTGGTGGTTATGTTGTATACATGTATTAAAATGTTGTACTTTAATATATGTTGTATAAGAGTAATTTATTAACTCTCGAACCATGTAATATGTATATTTGGTTGGGATATATTTTGTGAGTATTGATGCAGTGGGCCTAAGTGGCCATTATTTTTATCGGCATGCACTCAGGCCATATCAACCGTTTCGATGCGCTTTGTATTCGTAGCCCCGTACAAAGGAGACTCGCCGATTTTCATGAGTGGTGTCGTTACTCCCGCATCCACGAAATATTCCGTGGCGTTGACCATATAAAAATAAGTTCAACCATTTAATCTGCCATTCAAAATGATTTTTTAATCAAAAAAAAAAAAAACTAAAAGGATGCTTTTCATTTTAAGAGGAATATATGGTGGAGCCAAGTCTTTTTCAATGGGTGCGAAAGATCTACTTTTTTGTTGCACAATCAAGAACCATTATCTACCCTCTAAGGTTGCATACAATTAATAAAACCTAATGAGGCCTATAAATTACAAAGATTGTTTTAAGGGTATAATAATTTCATGTATATAACAACTAAATAAAATAATAATTATAGAAACAAAAAATAAATAAATATTTTTTTCATAAAATGATTTCACACTAAGTAATGTTATGAGTCTATTTGTTACTTTTAAATCTACACTCGCCTACGCTTATTAATTAGAGGTCCTATATATATATATATATATATATATATATATATATATATATATATATATATATATATATATATATATATATATATATATATATATACACATATATATGTATATATGTGTGTGTGTAAATAATCCAATCTTTTACTGAGTCCTTAAACTTTAATTCTCTCACACACATATGTTTATATACAATCATGCTTTGATATTTTGATAATCATGAAAGTTAATATGAAATGATTGATCTATATCATAGCGAACATCTTGACAATTTTTCACAGACAAGGGTGTTCTATCTTAGTAAATGGGACCTATACATTGTATAATTTTCTATGTTATACTTATTCAACTAAAGAGCATTAATCCTAGCATTACATCAATATCATTGTTATCGTAAGAATAGGAAGAAACTCTTCTCAATACTAATGGAACATGTGATGCCAACTCTCAAACATCAAGCCATGTACTCTTTCATCTCTTAAAAACCAAATGCGTATCCATTATTTCTATTACTTGCTCAAATAAAGATGTCTTCATCACAAAATCATGAAGAGTAAGACCATCCTAGAAGATGTCGCCTAGCACGAGCACTCTTAGCCAAAACAGCCCACCTAACTCAGAGGATGTTTCACCATGGAAGTTGTTATTTCGGAGCTCCATTGATCCGAGAAATGTGAGGTTTCCAACATGTGGTGAGAGGGACCCTACTAGTCCATAGTGGATGGACTCAAACTGATTCCATATTTGATTCAGATTGATTCAGCCTAGGGAACTAACTATGTGCGGCATATATATACATCATCAATTTCTAACCAATTTTTTCTACAAGTACTTTTGTGAGTGCCGGGTCATCCACACTACATGCAAAGTCTTTGGACAAGGACGTAGACGTCCATACACTATAAATTATTATCTTCTTGACTTTTGGCCGTGTAGATTGGGTTTGTTCATGGAAAATAACAAGATCTAGATATTATTCACCCAAGGAAACTATGTGCAAATATATATCATCGACTTCTAAGCAATATTTCTACAAGCAGCTAGATGGAGGGATATATATATATATATATATATATATATATATATATATATATATATATATATATATATATACATGTCCATCCATTGTTTTCATTAATTTTGTGATGTAAGTTCAAGTCATTTGTGTGTAGAAATTCTACAAATGCCCATGCCTTACGCAAAAGGAAACCATAGAAACTTGACATATGAAGTGTGTCCCACATTAATTATGGAGAGCCACAAAATTTTAGAACCCATTATCAAGTACTTGAACCCAGTCTACACGGTTCATGGACATAAAGTCAAGTCATCTTGAATTGCAAACAACCAGCAAGAAAATAATAACTTCTATAATATAACAATAATAATGTTCTATGTACGCTGGAAACATATATAAGAGGCTTCTGATTACTTGAATTATCAAGGAAAGGGGCTATTCATAGATTTAAGGAGAGCAACTATGTTTGCACTACTTAACTACATGCCGAATATAAAATAATGTTTTTGAATTAAAAACATTCAGAAAGTTCATAAAAGGGAATACAAACAGTATTGCTCTTTTTCTAAGTTAGTGGAAATATATTCATTATGTCAAAGCAAAAAATTATATGGGATAATGGATAGCCCTTACTCCAATAATTCATTCCTGACTTAGTTAATTTCTTGTCTCATACAGACCATGCGGATTTTATCAGTACTTACATCCCAGTTATGTTCTAAGAGCATCAGTTTCACATCAGTAAAACATTTTCTCCTTCCTACTTAATTCTAAATATTTTTTCTAGTATTCATGACTTTAAACAAAGTTTACTACTTATGTTTATTTAAGTTTGTATACTGTTTTTACATTCTTTCTTAGTACTTCCACTTTTTTTTTATGATTTCAAGGAGCTTTTTCTCATTTAAAATTCAGTGTTATGTTACGAGTTCATTTCTCTTACTGCTCTAGCTATGAACTCTTATTAGCATGGCTTGGCTTTGACTCTCCCAATTTGGAGAGAATGGGTTTGGTTTTCTTATTTCTGCAGATTTAATTATTTATTAGCATTATTATTTCTTAACTTTCTAGAATTCCATAGGATTTAGTTTTATATATCAATTGCTATTTATCTTCATTTCCTTTAAACTTTGTTTTTCTCTCAGATATCTATACAAATTATTATGGCTGAGAGATGAAATGAGATCATAATCCTTTAATGGCTTCGTTGAAAGGAAACATGCCTCTTGACGAGGCAACATAGAATAGGCATTTTTGTTTCTTATGACATTAATCTTCAACATATGCTTAGTTCTTAGGTTGACACATTTGATTTTTTCATGTTATATGAAACAACTTCACTCTCATATATGTCATCACCATCATAAGTTTGTTTTTCAGCTTATTTCTTCTTGTATTATGGTGCTATTTATTATTCAATCATCTAGCTAGTCATACTGTTCAGCACTATGGAGAACCATCACTATAGTGGTGTATCCGCAAAGTGGTCCTTGATCATGCATATAGTCTTGCAAGCATATAGGAATTTCTAAACATGTAGTTCAAAGTATTGCTCTTGATAAAACATCCAGGAATACATTTGGATACTTCTAAGATATTATTTGATTTTGCTTTGCTATGACCAAGAATTGCATTTTCAAGTATTATTATGATTTGCATCAAGAAACACTTAGTCATGGTGGTTTGCGCCTCTAAAGTTTGCGTCGTGAATGCCATTAGTATGTGCTTAAGTAGAGTTTGGAAATACCATGGTGACATCACGCCGAGTCGTGTGAGTGATGGTTGGGGCCGACACTATGTTTGGTGTTCTAATTACGGTAAATTGACATTGTGTCGGGTGTTCGATGTACGTCGCGGAGGACATGGTAAATCGATACTGTGTTGGTGTTCAATGTATGTCATGAAGACATGGTTAATTGACACTGTATTTGGATTTCGATGGTGAGCTCAGTAAAATGGGACAACGTCCAAATTGAGGCTCCCAGTTGCATGGCATGAAAAGTACATGTGTAAATGGATGAAGCGAAAGTAGATGCTAGGCACTCCCTCGTGTGAAAAACCCGTATATTGTTTAGATATGAAACCGTCAGTGAAAGCCCATAAAAAATGTTGTATAAGTGTGTGGCATCTGGCTGTGAGAACCCGGAAATCTATGGCCCACAAATGTATAACACACAGTACTGGGTAAGGAAATAAGTAGGCATTGGGGGTATCCAATGTGTCTCGAATTACAAACCTTTGAGTGCTAATGGAAGCCCTTTAGCATATCCTATAGCATGATTATAGAGATTCTGTACTGGCCCTCAAGAACTTTTGCTTAAAGGCTTACTGATTAAAACCTCAATAGAGTCTTTTATAATTTAATTCTTAGCTTCATATATGTTTTTATCCACTCCATGAACATCTAGTAGATGTTTATCTCTAGTTGTTATTATAATTCTACTCCCTGGACAAAACCAATCATGGCTTCCAACTATGCATTCTAATTGGCATAAACTATCCACATGATCAACAACAATTAGAACCCTTTTTGAATGTAGTCTGTCCTTTATTACATTGATTCCTTCATCAATATTTTGAAATTTCATATCTCTTCCTTTAAGGATATCATTAAGAAATTTGCCAGTCGGTGATCAGAACAATTTTGGTTTCTCTTATATTCTCAAGAAAGCTCCAACCATCAAATTGGTATGAGATACTTTTTATTAAATAGCTTTGGCAATGATAGTCTTACCAATGCCACCAATACCGTAGATCCCAATCATGCGAACTTCTTCAACTTAATGTTTGTAAGTGATTTAAGTTTATCCAAATGAAAATCCATTCCAACAATGTTGTCACCCACAAGTAGAATCTTACAATTCAGTCGTCTACGAATGACATTAGCAATTTTCTTAACAAACATGGATTCATACCGCACAGGCTGTACAATGTATATGTGGGGTTAATTTGAGCCACAAAAGAAAATAGCTAAAGTGTTAGTTGTCTGGCTTAAGTTAAATAGGAGAAACTTAATATAAAATTAAAAATATAAAATGGTATGATTAAATTATAAATTGAGGTGCATAATATCATCAAGCATGCATGTTATAAGAAAAAGTAAATAGGAAAGTTAAAATATGATATGTGTTAATTTATGTTACTCAACTATTTCAAAGGTTCAAATAAGAACCACATCGCTTTATTTCTGCCACCTGCTTTCTCCATGTCTCCCAATCTAGGATGCATTTTTATTATTTTATTGTTCAACTTGGCTTCTTTTCACTATTTTTTTCAAAACAAGTTATTGTATGTTTGCCTTTCAATTTATTGTCTCAACAATTTATCAACTTAACAATTACAAGGTAAGTTTTACACATGTTACCCAATCTTGCATAAAGACGTGAGTATAACTAAGAGGGAAGTCGCATTGCTAGTTCATTTATTATGAAACTAGAATTAAGGTTAAAAAGACAAAGATCTTCCTAGAATAATAGATTTATGGGCCTAAAGATTAAGTTTAATGTATCATCCAACTAAATTAAGAATTTAGACACTTAATTGAATAAAATTAAAGTTGAGATATCAAAACAAAAAAATTTAAAAAATTGGAGAACCATTTATGTAATTAGTTCAATAATTAACAGCATTAGCGCTAGTGCATATTCTGTCAAGGTTGAGACATCCGTACTCTAAGACAATCCAATAGACATTAGTCATGACTCTATGGAAACTAAGTATACTCATCATGGAAAGCTCATTTATGATAAAGACAAATCATTCCGTTAATTATGAGGTACTATACAACAATTTTTCGGGAAACTTATCAACTTGTAAAGAACACATGAGCTGAATCATTTATAATATAAATAAGGGAAATTGATGTAATAACCTAACTTCACTTTTCTTTAAATGGGTTTCACATTTTTATCAATCCAGAATAATCCCAAATTTATGCAGTGCCTTCCCTATGGTCCTAAGAGATATGTAACCTAAGTTAAGCAAGTTAAATTATCTAATTGGCCTTAATTTTTTTGTTTTAAGAAAAAAAAAACCAGTTTGATCCCCACCCCTTCTCTTCTCTTTTGCCACATGTCACTATCTAATTTGCCCCCAATTTTGTTATATTTGTAAGAAAACAATTTTATCCCCACCCACTCTCTCTCCACCTTCAACCCTTTCTTTGCTAAAACCTTCATCCTCTTCATGTACCTCGCAACCAAGAATCGAGCCAAGGAACGGAGTCCTCGATGTTGCAACTCCGTTTAGCGTTGTCAATTTGTTGAGCATCTTCTTGAACTCCTTTGACATCACAATCAAGGAAACAATGCACAGCGGAAGCTTGGATCATGATCGAACAAGATGTGTGATAAACTAATGTCATCATCCTTAGGGTTTACTAACCTCTTGGTGCAGGACCTTCCAAGTTATTCTAGTCATGACAGATCTGCATGTGGGCAAGCCTAATTTCTAGAGAGCAAAGGAGAGAACACCCGCATATGTATGTAAAGGCCTTAGGGAGAATGTGTGAAAGTCATAGGGAGAGTGGTCTATTTATAGACCCTAAAGCTAACTTTATAGGGTTACTTGTTTGACAAGCAACCAATGCTTGCTTTGTAGGATGTCAAAGTGCTTATAGGTGGTGTATTTTCCGACGACGATTTTAGAGCGAGCTTGACCATGGCGGTGAAGAAGTCGATGACGATGGGGAAGGAGTCGATGAGAGATTTAAAAAAAAAAAAATTATGTGAAAACCATCACACAAGCAGGAACATTCATATTGAATCATCAAGAATCAAAATACATGATTTGCGAAAGCGTATATGAATCCATAACAAAATATTGAGATATTTGAATATGAGTCTGAAACTTTATGATCTTTCAGATCTGAATCTGAGTCTGAGGCTTTATGATCTTCCAGATCTAAATATGAATATGAGGCATTATGATCTTCCAGATCTATACTAGTTTTCTGTCTAATATTTCTCTCTGACAATGGAAATCAGAAGAAAGAAAAAACCTTTGTGCATCTCTAGGACCATGACCCCTATTTATAACCAATTGTGTCTATATATGAATTGGGCCACATTGTTCATACTTATTTTAACCCATCATGTAAATAGAAATTACGCTTGTCTCTACACATTCATGCCCACACTTTATAATATATTAATTATGGCCCCAAACTTAAATTAATCACTTTAATTAGCCTAACTTTATTTGGACAGCCTATAATTCACATTTATTTAATATATCACCCTCATATATTCGATTTACTCCAACAATCTCCCACTTGGGCTATATATGCAACTTATAAACGTGAATTATACTTTATGAGCTCATGAGTTTGCTATCAAAACTTTATATACATTAACAATCTTGTCCATTAATCCACACCAATATAGAAGAGCCAAGCGACGCCTTTACATATTTCTCGTAATTCACCCATCAATGATCACATATATCAATGTAACTAATGACAAAGATCAAGTGTGGATGTGTAGCATGGAAATTTCATGCAATGTGATCTCAACATGCCTATTTTCAACTGGTCCTCCTTAAACCTTAGTGAGATCAAACCATACAAAATCAAAGTAGATGAAAACCGAATACTTTACTGCAGTAAATAACCTTAAAATCCATAATATCCATAACAAAAGTATATAAAATATCTAAAATACAAACTCCCACTAACGATACATCCCGAAGAGAAACCACACCCATATGAGCGCAGCTCATGAAAGACCTGCGGTAATCCCTTAGTAAGTGGATCCGCAATCATGGAGTTTGTCCCAATGTGCTCTATAGATATAAGTCCACTCTGAACCCTTTCTTTGACAACTAGGAATATGATGTCTATAAATTTTGACTTCGTCGAACTCCTATTATTATTGGAATATAGTACTGTTGATTTATTGTCACAAAATAACTTAAGTGGTCTTTCAATGCCATCCATAATATGTAGCCCCGTGACAAAATTTTGCAACTATATTCCATGATTGGATGCCTCATAACAAGCTACAAACTCAGCTGCCATGGTGGAAGAAGCTATAATAGACTGTTTAACACTCTTCCAATATATAGCACTTCAACAAGTAAGTAGATATATACGAAGTAGATTTCATGCTATCTCAAAGATCCACAAATCTGAGTCAACATCCACGATTCTCAACCATTCAACTTTCTGGCGCGAGCATGTAGTCTTTTTTGTTCTATGTACTCATGACACGCTTTGGATCAAGTATCCAAATGATCCTTTCTGTGGATTGTTAAACATTCGCCCAACATGCCAACAATGTACACAATATCCGGACGCGTACATATACTTAAGCATACATCGACCTCATCGCCATGGCGGGCGAATTGCATCTCGAATCTCAAAATTATTGTTGGAGCATTGATCGAGACTAAATCGGTTTCCCTTAGCCATAGGGGTGTCACCGGTTTGCAATCATGCATGCCAAACCTTTAAGAATTTTCAATATAGCTCTTTGTGATAAACAAAGCATTCCCGAGATCAACCCGCAGACCAAAGATACCTAACACAAAAGAAGCACCACCAAGATCTTTCATCTCAAATTTCTTTGATAGAAATCTCTTGGTTTCATGCAACATGCATATATCGTTGGTGGCAAGCAATATGTCATCAAAATATAAAACCAAGTAAATATGCTTACTCCCATTGAACTTATGGTATATACAGTCATCAACCATATTCATCTCAAACCGCATCTAAACAGATAATTTGATGAAACTTGTAATACCATTGACGAAGCTTGCTTAAGCCTACAGATAGATTTCCTTAACTTGCAACAATCCTCTTTGTATCTCCCGACACAAAATTTATGGTTGCACCATATAGATTATTTCATCAATGTCACCACAGAAATGCGCCTAACATCCATAAGGATGGAAGCCTAAAGGTCAAAGTGCGCCACAAGTGCCATTATTATCCTAAACGAGTCTTTCGATGAAACTGGAGAGAAAGTCTCTTTATAATCGATGCCTTCCTTTTTGTGTGTATGAACTTTAGCAACATGACGTAGCTTTGTATCTCTCCACGTCACCTTTCGAACCTCTTGGTTTTAAAGATCCATTTGCAACCAATGGGTTTCACACCTTCAAGCATGGGACAAGATCCCAACCATTGTCCTTCGCGGACTTGATCTCTTCATTCATGGCATCAATCCACTTTGAGATTTAAATCTTGCAGGCTTACGGAAGTTGGATTGGATCATCTTCCACCGCACCAATGTCAAACCTATGTTCTCAAGAAATACAATGTAATCATCCTGCAATGCACTTCTCCTCTCTAAGTGGATTCTTAATGGCGTAGGTTTTGGAGTGAGGTAGAGCTTGTTTTGGAACGGGAGGTTCTTGGATATTGTTTTGATTTGGATCTGTTTCTGAACAATGTCGCATAGGAGCCCGATCAATGTCAAATGACAACAACACTAACATATTCATCTTCAAAAGCAAAATCCCTATCCTTATTCCCTTCAAACTCAACATCCTCAAAGAACCGAGCATTGCCTCAAAATTTTGATTTAGTAGCAGGATCATAGAATTTGTAACAACCCTCGATCTTCGCAGTATCCAATAAAATAAAGAATCCAATTATTCTTGAATCCAATTTCTTTTTCATGTGGCCTGTAAGGCTCCCCGTCTCGTACCGACATCCCCAAATGTGTGCTTTAGACTAGGCTTGTCACCCAAAGTTCATAAGGGGTTTTAAGAATGCTTTAGTTGGTACTCTATTAAGAATATATGCTGCAGTCTTTAATGCTTCACCCTAGAGTGATATTGCAAGTTAGAATGACTAATCATACTCTTAACATGTCTTTAGCCTCATTTGCTTTTCAAACCCACCTCATCACGCTGAGAACTTGGCATGGTGTACCGTGGGACGATACCGCACTCCTCTAGAATGACAAATAACTTGACGCTGCTCACCCAACCGCCATACTTTCCATAGTATTCACCACCACTACCGACCGGGCGTTTAACTTTTATTGAGTTGACTGACTTCAACTTGAACGATTTGAACACTTTGGTGATTGGGACTTTCATGAATGAGATAAAGGTAGCCATAACTGAAAATTGCCTATAAACTGATAAAATATTGTTGGCCATTCCATGAAACCTGAAATAGCTTCACAAATATCTCTGCATGTATCATCAAGACGACTGGTTCGTCGCACCAAATCTCTTTTCAGGTTTGTTTGTTTTCCTTATGCAATTTTAGCAAACTCAAAATCCATGAAACTTTGAGAATCTAATCCCATTTGGTTAAAAGCCTTCACTCTTCCTTGAGATGTGATCTTGTCTCTTAGTGCTGCTGGTCGATGAGTAAAGAATTCCTGGTCTAATTTTTCTTTTAACACCCAGTGCTTAATTGCAAGGTTTCATGATATTATAACCAGATTTGGCAGATAATAGTTATCTACATAAGACAGAAACTTAGCACTAACCAAATTTGAATTCTGAAAGACTAACTATTATTCAAAGAATACACAAACAATTTCTGGTCCAATATGGAAATAGAAACAAAATTCACCGAAGGACTCAGACAACATAGTTCCATCAAACCAAATAAGTACTAGACTTAATAATAACCCAAATGCCCCAATTGCCTCAACTTCGTGACCTTCTACATTCGCCACAAAGATGTGGATCTTTCATCATCATTGGCTTTCTGTAATCTCAGCAACTCTATGATACAGACCATGAGGTTGCACTAGAATCTATCCACCAAGTGTGCTTTTGTGTACCGCTCAAATCAACTTAACAAACTGCATTAAGAAGTGTACCTTCTTTGCGTGCCACATGATAGTTGGTACATTGCTTCTTTCTTATGTCCCATGCCCACGTAAGCCAAACCATCAACCTTTTTTCTTATGTTGTTTTCTTTTGATATGGAACCTCCAAGTAACTTCTTCATCCTTTCTTTTCTTCCTTTATGCTTCGAAGTACCAATCAAATGAGCACTTTCTATCTTTTCTTGTTCAATCTTTTTCTCTTAGACACAATGTGAGATGAGCCCGCCAGATAATCAAGTCTCCTTTACAATATAGTCAAAACAAATGATCAATTGTGGGAAGAGATATCAAAACCAAATGCATAAGAAACCCTCGTAGATCAAGTTTATGTGCCTTAACTAAATGTACATCGACATTTCCATAATGTACTCCCGAACGTTCTACTACCTTTATATCTCATTATAATGAGACTGGCCAAAGTGGTACTGTTTCACTTTTCATTTTGAAAACGACCTTAATTTCTTCTTAGAACTCTTTCGCTATCTTTATCGTTTCTTATTGTCGCGCCTGAATGTCGAATGACCTTCTTAATGATCATCAAATTATATATTTACTTTTCCACCTTCAATATCCCTTTCGTTAGGAGGAACCTTGTCGCAATATGGGAGAGAAGAAACCCTTAATGCAAGGTCCAGACTGATGACAATCGAGAACTATCGAGGCCTCACGCGTCTTGAACTTTGTGCCACGAAGATAGAACACAGAATTAACGCTGGCATTATCTAGTGCTGTAACTAGTAGCTTCTAATCAAGAGAATAATAAACAAGCAAACAACTCAAGATAGATGCTGCAAACCAAAAATAAATTCAAATTAGTACAAATCTCCATCTCAAAGGATATAGATACTCTATTAATATTTTATCTTTGGATAAAAAATATTAACTTGTAAGTGATATCTAAGAGCACCAACATCGATAATAAGAACATATCGAATGATAACCTTCCTTTGGGCTGAATTTATTATTCATATAAAAACCAAATAATTATCACGTCGTTTATTACCACGTGTGTACATGCAAATTTGTTAAACATTAATTTTCAATAGAGACATGATCACATAAATTACAAGCATTATTAATTGCTATATTTTGAAATAAAATAATTTGTACAAAAGTGGTCACTAAGTATATATTGTGTTAATTTAATCCTATCTCAAAAAATATATATAAACACCTATATTTAGAATGTAAATTTTCAAACATAATCAGAATTAATAATAGATATTTATATTTAAATCCCACCAACTGAACAAGTCAATACTTTAGACCTATTTTCTATTTATTTATTTTTTTAGATCATGTACCTCCTCTGAAAATTAATGCTCATTTGTGTTTCCTCTTCCTGATAACATCTTTCTTGAACCGATTGAGGTCCCCACGCTTAGGCGTAGTTTAGACTCATTTGCTAATTGTCCTTGCACATGAATCCATGCCTAATCGCCCTTTCCTCAGTGGGACAAGAACTGCCTGGAGCATTTAAAGCCTGGATCAAGGGAAAAATACACAAATAAACATTTTCGGCCAAAAAAAAAAAAAAATCCTTTCTAAATATTCTCAACACCAACATGAAACCAAGCCTGGCTACTAAATGAGAGATTAAAAAAATTATAGAAAACCACCACAAACAGAATGACTATATTAAATCATCAAGAATCAAAAAATACGTGGATTTCAAGGCCTACTGAATCCATATAACAAAACATTGAGACATTAACTAAGTCCTAAACCACATCTCCGTGACCAACTGAGGCTTTATGATTTTCCGCATCCACACACTAGTTTTTCACAACATTTCTCCTACAATGGGAATCAATGGTTAAAAACTCAGGTGATCTAGTGGACCATGGCCCCATGATAATCATCAGGTTTATGAACAACATTTATTGTTCAGTGAATTTCTATTTTAACCCATCATAAAAAATAACGACGCTTGGTCTAGTACATCTAGTGTCAAACTTATGAAGACATAATACGTCCCAAAACTTAACACCACTTTTAATAGTCAACTTTATTTGATAGCCTATAATTCAATGGCTTATTTAGTAGACAGCCCATAGATCGATTTTACTTAACAAATAAGCAAATAATATAACATGTCCACACTTGTATATTTGTGAGTCAAGGTCGTGGGGTTCAAGTCCAATGGGACAGCTACACACATGCTCAATGTTTCAAAAATGCAAGGTATAAGGAGGAGAGGGGTTCGAAATGAGTCCCAATAGTAATTACCAATTATTCTAATAAAGTTTTTAGTATAAAAAAAGAATAGTAAGGAAGAAACAACCCCAAATCCCAGTTATATACCCAAAGTTGTGATTTGAAGACATTTTTGATCATGGAGAGAGAAACGCCGATTTTTAATGAAATATGCATGAATGGACAATGAACCATTGAACAAGAAAAGTCGACCTCAACTGCTATTCTTTGAGCCTTAGAAAGAAATAAACAATGTTTAAAAAGACAAGAAAATCAGTTAACTTACACAATTCTTGATCAAACATTTTTCTCACATTCCCGTAGAACCAAACATGTGAGATACTTGTGTAAATACCAAGTTACCTGACTTTCTGGCTGCATACTGAGCTTGATTAGCTGGTTCATTCTTTCCAGCATTTATATTACTGAGAAACAAATAGCATGAATAGTAACATGAATAGTGACACGAAATCAAATTTTTTTTTTTTTTTTTTTTTTGTGAAATGTGTATGGCTGAGTGATTCAAAATGAATTGTCAGATTTGCTAATTTCAAATTTCATGTGAGCTAATTTTCGTGTAATTGATTGTGAATTTGTGCAATGAACATGTTTTATGTGATTTAATTATGTTGAATATATAGTAATATATTGAATGAATGTGTTGAATTGGCATCATATTCCATATGCACCGTGGGTAACCTAGGAAATAGTGAGCAAGAAATGAGATCGACACTCTGTTAGGTGTTTGACAGGTCATATACACGTTGGGACCACACCAGGGTGTTGATTAAGGGGTTTGATTAATAAGACAACGTCCAAAATGAGCTCACTGCCAAGAAAATGGAGCTTGCCTATTGCATTCATATGCACCAAAACTTAGCCAACAATAGAGCAGCACAGAGGCTTCAGAGAATTATTCAAGGAATAACTGGGCAACACATATCTGAGTGGGGTCTTCTCTACAACATCGGGAGTAAAGTTGTCCATATAATGATCAACTTTCTGAGTCACTGACTGATACATCGCAGGGTTGTCCATATAATATCAATCATCACATCACCAATTGATATATATGCACTGAGGGTTGTCCACAGCATAATCGGAGTCTGGCCCACTATTACACTGAGGGTTTGCCTCAAGGTTGAAACAAATACCCTCGTTTGAAACGGTTTTCATTCATGGCAAAAATGTAATGCTCGAGGGAGTTTAAAGAGAACCTGCGCATATGGGTGTGAGACCCACGATCATCCAAAGATATTGCCCAATACACCGGTCATGTTTATCAAACAATTTTTGGTCAGGTGATAGGAGTCGATCACTGATTGTTGCCCACTGAATTGTATCGGGGTAATGGAGTCATGAGGGCTCGGACATTTATCATTGGTAATACCGCGGATTCGCCGCCAGCGTATGTACGTGAGACGAGTCGATGAGTCACTTCAGATATATTACTCAATGACACATTGAGTGATGGAGCCGACGAAAGTCTACATAAGGCAGGATTTAGTCCCATCCATAGCGCAGATTATCTGTAGACATGTGTATGTCGACTCTGACGTGTTCGACATGTGACCATTGCATGCACTAGTGGGAGCAGTCTTGTAGGAGATTATCACACCGGGCTTTGCTCACCCCGTCAGGACCCCCAATTTACAGGTCATGTGTGCGGCCGACCGCATTCTTGACCTCACATATGAAGAAAGCCTGATTTGTGGCTGATATATACTGTGTAAATATATACGGGTTGTATTTATTTGTATAAGAGTGATGTAATTTAAACTCTTATGGACTATGGTTTTATAGTCATGTGCTTATATGTTTGGAGTATGGATAAATGGGCTCTCACAAAGGGCCATTTTTACTCGTGACGTGGACCCCGTGGTGGCCATATTGAACTCCAAGTTTACCGTTTACTGGTAGAGCTCCCAGTACAAAGGAGACTTTGCTCGATTTTCGTGAGTGGTGTCGTTACCCTAAGATCCACGAGTATTCTCAAGGGTTGACGGGGTTGTCGACAACCCGGCTTTCAGCGCCACAAAGATGGTATCGTGAGCACAAGGCACTAATTACCTAGGGCTTGAGGACATGGGCTTAGGCCATGGTCAAGCATGGTGAAATTGATACCGCGATCATAGCTTGGTGATCGAGTTTAGGCACACGGCTCTAGGAGTTCATGGGACGGGTTTTTAGACCAATCGCATGCATGGTGTGTTTCGTGGTTGCGTTCGGATACGTGTTCCATGCTCGCGGATCGTTATCATGCGGGTTAGTGCGCTGGAAAAACTATATGCATGGCATAATGTATATAGGAAGAAAGTGGAATGCTAAGGTTAGGAACTATAACCTTAGGGGTTCTAAATGAAATGAACCCGAAAGTATTGAATTTATTGAAATAAATAAAAGGAGTGGTTGGCAAGTAGCACCACTTAAAGGATGAAAGGGTCGTCTCATGATTGCGCTAAATCTATTAGTAATCGCATGTGCATTACTAGTTGATCAAATGAGATTAAATAAAGTTTGTTGCCATTTGACATGTGTAGATGGCAAGTCAGGCCGAGGACATAGAGGTTCGCCCACGCAGGTGCCAGCCGCTAATACCACTATTTGACCAAAGAAAGCCTTTGCCGAGGTCGTTGGGCCGCAGCCATCGCCATTGCATAAAGCAAGGCAAAATTGTAAGCCAGAAAAACAGCAATCACAAGCCCACCATCTTCACGCCATGTGGGGAGGGGATCCGGCGGTATGTGCCATTAGTTCTGTGAGATTGAGAAAGTATTGGAGGCTATGGATATTACCCGATGCAAACGAAGATCGTAAAGGCCATTGCTCCAATGAGGTTAGTCTGGGTGCTGTGGATCAGTTAAGACCTCAGTGATTTCAGGCAATAATCCTCAAGTGAGTCCATGGCTCTTATATAAGTATTTTCCAACCATTGCTAGACATGCCAAGGCCCAAGAGTTCCTAGAGGTGAGGAAGGGAACGATGACAGTGATGGAGTACATGGCCAGATTCATTGAGTTGGCACGTTTTGGTGACGACTATGTGGCCACAGATATGGCCAAGGTCAGGAGATTTGAGACGGATCGGTTGTCCTTCAGCATAAGATTGGGGGCCTTCGCCTATAGGTAGACATGGACTCTATGGTCGGGACACGGCCATAGAGAGAGAGATGGATGATCACTGCGGCATTCGGGATGTGCGAGTGCCAATGGGAAGAGCAAGAGATCAACCTTCTCGAGTTTGAAAAAGAGATAGAGGACTTCGTTCCACGAAAGGCCGTGCACGTAATACACTAAGCCGATGACATGCTTCTATTTCCACACCGACATAAGGAAGCGAGATTGCCCACCGAGGTATGGATCTGTGGCTTGGCCGGCGCAGTCCCGCCATCGCGGGGACAAGCGACACAGCTTTTATTCCTCCACACCCCGCATGGGTAAGCGAACTGGCGTTAGTCGTGAGTGCTATATAAGAACCTTCGAAGACGTATAGGTCGAGGCCTGATTATGGATCGAGTAGTCAGCGACGTGGCTCATGCATCGTGACCTGGGACCTGGGGCTATTCCACGCTGCTGTAATTCACAAGCCGAGCTGCAGATCAGCCGTTATGCAAGGTACATTTTCATACCGCATTTTTTTGTTTGACGCACCACATTCACTACGCACTTGTGGTGAAAGGTTCGAGCTAGAGGTTATGCCTCTTAGTGCTTATTATATGGAAAATTTTCCACAGCATCAGTGCAGAAATGCAGAAGATATGTCGGACAAGGGTACCGGCAGATCTCGTGGATTCTCGCTTCATGGTGGACTTCTCGAGTAGTCACATATTCGCCTTGAACATCTCTTAATAAGGATGAGTCGGAGCAAACCTACCCAAGTTGTCGATGATTGTGACCGAAAGAGGCGTTATCATACCCCGACACGCATCTTGGAGTTGTGGTCAGAGTATGCATGTAAGTGACGCAGATGTGGAATTCTTGGGGACGAAATTGCTAAGGGGGGAAGAACAAACCCTAGAAAATTCAATCTTTTCCTCAAAAAAGTAAAATCCAGTAATTTCGCTTGAAAATCTAAAATTTTCAGATTCGATGATAAACGGATTCACCGTTGAAATTGTATCGCAAAATCTAGCTATCACGAATTTATCGAATTTCTATCTGGCCAAATTGCACGCTTTTCGAGTAAGGCGCAGTAGGTAGGATGCTACATGACACTCGAGAGAGTGACACATGGCAAGAGCAGTGGTGCACTCAATGCTACTATACTAGCTGCTACGATTGATGCATGCAATAAAGCAAATGAAGAACGTTAAAAATGAAAAAATAAAATAATAATAATAATAAAATAAAAATAAAAGCATAAAAGTCAAAACAAATGAAACGGAGGGCGGAGAACAGCGTGGGGAGAGATTTTATTTTATTTTTCTTCTCTTGCTTCTTCTCGCATCTACGAAAATGGACCGTAGGTTTTCGTTTAACTAAAAGTTGATCTACGCTGACGAGAGCTACGTGACACCGAATCTTGGAGTTTCACAAACTCCACGAGGCAGGAATTTTCCTACTTTAGCATTTCTTAGCCTAAAGGCTATTTAATGGATGTGATTGGCTTAGAGGCCGTGGAAAGGCCAGAATTTTAGTTCTCAACACCCTGACTGGTATAGGAATTTTTAGAAATTTTCGGGATTGTTTTTGGACAGTCTGAGCTTAATTTCGGAACTGTTTTCGAACGCTCGCTGAATTTTCGAGATCAAGTATCGACAAATAAGACGCACTTTCGACTATTTTCGTGCAGTCTCGATTGTGTCAGGCTTGGTTTTGATTCTCGGACCGATGTCTTCGGGTTATGGTGTGTTTTGGTATCACAATATTCAAGTGATGAAACCATGAAGGGATTCAAAAAGGTGCCCGTTTTATATGGGTCCGAGACTGAAATACTTTTATGTGTTGAAACATATTAGCATGAATGTGTTGAATTGCATCATGCATTCCATATGCGCACTGGGTAACCTAGAAATGAATGAGTACAGTTGAGATCGAATAATCGTGTTGTGTGTTTGATGGTGTGTCGAGTACACGGTTGCAGATCAACACCGCTGTAGGGTGCTTGATTAGTGGGCTTGATTAATAGGACAACGCCCAAAATACGCACGTAGCATGAAATGGAAATGGCTCATTGCATTTCATATGCACCTGTGGCACCCTGAACAGTCAGAGGAGTGCATGAGGTGGTTTCTTGAGAGAATTGTTTCGGATGGTTGACCAACAATATTATTTATCGGAGTGTGTCCATTACAACATCGGAGGGTTGTCCATATAACATATCAATCGTCGGAGTCGACCCAATTGATATACATCGGAGGGTTGTCCATATAAAATATCAATCGTCGGAGTCGGCCCAATTGATATACACTCCAGGGTTGTCCATAAAATAAATTATCTATCACCCACTATTTATATCTGAGGGTTGTCCACTAAGAAAAACAAATACCTTTCTTTTTGGAAACGGTTTTCATTCATGGCAAAATGCATGCTTGAGGGAGCTCGCGAGGACCTCGAGGTAAATGGTCAGGAATGAAAATGAAAAGATTAAGAGTAATCTTGGTTGTCATCGAAAAAAATGACAAAGAGCTCATACTCGCAACTTGCATTTGTGAGGGAGTCGGTGATGACTCAGGATATGGGACAGGGTGAGTCACATTCTCATCCATGACATGTAGACATTCAAGTAGGATCATGTATTTGCTTGAATGTGATTGTTTGCCATGTGTGTGCACTTAGGTGGAGAGTAACCCATGTAGGAAATTATCTCTACTGGGCTTTGTTCACCCTGTCGAGGGATCACCATTTCAGGTACAGGGAGCGATCGGGAAGGCGACACTCATTAGAGGCCAATATGTGAGAAGAAAGCCGAAGCCGTGGCTTTGGTGGTTGCGTTGTATACATGTATTGAATGTTGTACTTTAATATATGTTGTATAAGAGCAATTTATTAACTCTCGAACCATGTAATATATATTTCTGGGATATACTTTGTGAGTATTGATGCAGGGCCCAAGTGGCCATAATTTGATTCTCGTATGGACCCCGTGTGGTCATATTGAACTGCTTGGGGGATATTTGTATTCTGCAGAGCTTCCCGTACAAAGGAGACTCGCCCGATTGTGAGTGGTGCCTGCCATCTTCAACCACGAGTATTCCGCTGCCGACCGCCAAAAATAAGTTCAACCATTTAATTGGCTGTCTGAAAATGATTTTTTTTTTTTTAACCAAAAAAAAAAAAAAAACTAAAAGGATGCTTTTCTCATTTTAAGAGGAATATATGGTATTTTCAAGTCTTTTTCAATGGGTAAGGAAAGATTCATCTTTTGTTGGCAGGCATAACGAAGAACCATTATCTACCCCCAAGCTGTACAATTAATAAAACCCAATGAGGCTCATAAATTACAAAGATTGTTTTAAGGGTATAATAATTTCATGCATATAACAACGAAATAAAATAATAATAATAGAAACAAAAATAAATAAATATTTTTTTTCATAAAAATGATTTCACACTAAGTAATGTTAAGTGAGTCTATTTTGTTACTGAAATCTACACTTTGCTCACAGTTTTCATTAATTAGAGGTCCTATATATATATATATATACATATATATGTATATATGTGTGTGTGTAAATAATCCAATCTTTTACTAAGTCCTTAAACTTTAATTCTCTCACACACATATGTTTATATACAATCATGCTTTGATATTTTGATAATCATGAAAGTTAATATGAAATGATTGATCTATATCATAGCAACATCTTGACAATTTTCAAATGCATAAAATTTTATCTTAGTAAATGGGACCTATACATTGTATAATTTTCTGTGTTATACTCATTCAACTAAAGAGCATTAATCCTAGCATTACATCAATATCATTGTTATCGTAAGAATAGGAAGAAACTCTCCTCAATACTAATGGAACATGTGATGCCACCAACACCAAGCCATGTACTCCCTTTCATCTCAAAAACCAAATGCGTATCCATGATTTATACATTTGCTCAAATAAAAGATGTCTTCATCACAAAATCATGAAGAGTAAGACCATCCTAGAAGATGTCGCCAGCACGAGCACTCTTAATAAACAAATTTCCACCTAACTCAGAGGATGTTTCACCATGGAAGTTGTTATTTCGGAGCTCCATTGATCCGAGAAATGTGAGGTTTCCAACATGTGGTGAGAGGGACCCTACTAGTCCATAGTGGATGGACTCAAACTGATTCCATATTTGATCTCGCATTGATTCACTTAGGAACTAACTATGTGCGGTATATATATACATCATCAATTTCAAGCAATTTTTTCTACAAGTACTTTTTGTGAGTGCTCTGGGTCATCCACACTACATGCAAAGCTCTTGATAGACGTGACGCCCATACACTATAAATTATTATCTTCTTGACTTTTGGGCGTGTAGATTGGGTTTGTTCATGGAAATAACAAGATCTAGATATTATTCACCCAAGGAAACTATGTGCAACATATATCATCGACTTCTAAGCAATATTTTCACAAGCAAAGGATGAAGGGATATATATATATATATATATATATATATATATATATATATATATATATATATATATATATATATATATATATATACATGTCCATCCATTGTTTTCATTAATTTTGTGATG
The DNA here is from genome assembly GCA_016808115.1 of Tetrastigma voinierianum. Lineage (NCBI taxonomy): Eukaryota > Viridiplantae > Streptophyta > Magnoliopsida > Vitales > Vitaceae > Tetrastigma > Tetrastigma voinierianum. The sequence goes on along the minus strand of JAEQBH010008489.1, from coordinate 3,605 downwards.
TATGTTCAAGTCATTTGTGTGTAGAAATTCTACAAATGCCCATGCCTTACGCAAAAGGAAACCATAGAAACTTGACATATGAAGTGTGTCCCACATTAATTATGGAGAGCCACAAAATTTTAGAACCCATTATCAAGTACTTGAACCCAGTCTACACGGTTCATGGGCATAAAGTCAAGTCATCTTGAATTGTGAAATAAACCAGCAAGAAGTACTAATCACTTTCCGTATAACAAGAAGTAAATTAATAATGTTCTATGTACGCCGGAAACATATATAAGAGGCTTCGACACTTGAATTATCAGCGAAGGGGCTATCTTCATAGATTTAAGGAAAGAGCAACTATGTTTGCACTACTTAACTACATGCCGAATATAAAATAATGTTTTTGAATTAAAAACATTCGTAAAGTTCATAAAGGAATACAAAACAGCATTGCTCTTTTCTGGGTTAGTGGAAATATATTCATTAATAAAGCAAAGATTAGTATGGGATAATGGATAGCTCCCATCTAATAATCTGTCCCCGATCACGTAGTTAATTTCTTATGTCTCCATATTGCACCATGCTGGATTTACCATACTTTACTTCCCAAATCTATGTTCTAAGAGCATCGCTTCGACATCAAACATTTTCCTTCCCAAGAATGACTTAAATATTTTCTAGTATTCATGACTTTAAACAAAGTTTACTACTTGTTTATTTAAGTTTGTATACCGTCTACATTCTTTTCTTGTACTTCAACTTTTTATGATTTCAAGGAGCTTTTCTCATTTAAAATTAAGTAGCATGCTACTTAGTTCATTTCTACCGGTCTAGCCATGAACTCTTTATTAAAGATTGCTTTGGTTTTTTGGACTCTCCCAATTTGAGAGAATGGGTTTGGTTTTTCTTTATTTCATTTAATTATTTATTAGCATTATTATTTCTTAACTTTCTAGAATTCCATAGATTTGGTTTATATATCGATTGCTATTTATTTTTCATTTTTAAACTTTGTTCTTCTCCTCGTATATCTTAGCACCAAATTAATATGGCCGAGAGATGAAATGGCATCATAATCCTTTTAATGGCTTCTGCCAAGGAAACATGCCTCTCGACGAGGCAACATGTAATAGCATTTTTGTTTCTATGACATTAATCTTCAACATATGCTTAGTTCTTAGGTTGACTTTATTTGATTTTTCATGTTATATGAAACAACTTCAATTTCATATATGTCATCACCACTATGTTTGTTTTTCAAAGCTCTATTTCTCTCTGTATTATGGTGCTATTTATTATTCGCCAATGGCTTTCCTAGCTAGTCATAATCGCTCAAGACCATGGAGAACCATCACTATAAGGGTGGTATTCATAGTTGTCCTTGATCATGCACATAGTCTTGGCAAGCAGGGAATTCTCTTAAAACATGTAGAAGTTCAAAGTATTGGTTTTGATAAACATCAAGGGAATACATTTGGATACTTCTGCATATTTGGATTTTGCTTTGCTATGAATCAGTTGATCGATTTTCTCAAGTAAGTATTATTATGATTTGCATTGAAGAAACATTTAGCCGTTGTTGGCTTGCGCTCAAGCTTGGTGTTGTGAATGCCGTATTAGTATGTGCTTAAGTAGAGTTTGGAAATACCATGTTATTTATGTGTACAGACATCACGTCGAGTCGGGTGTGAGTTCATGGTTGGGGTCGACACTATGTTTGGTGTTCGACCATGGTAAATTGACATTGTGTTGGTGTTCGATGTATGTTGTGAGGACATGGTAAATCGACACTGTGTTGGTGTTCAATGTATGTCATGAAGACATGGTTAATTGACACTGTGTTTGGATTTCGATGGTGAGCTCAGTAAAATGGGACAACGTCCAAATTGAGGCTCCCAGTTGCATGGCATGAAAAGTACATGTGTAAATGGATGAAGCGAGTAGGGATAGGCACCCCCTCAGGTGAAAAACCTGGTATATGGTTTAGATATGAAACCGTCAATGAAAGCCCATAAAAAATGTTGTATAAGTGTGGCATCCGCCGTGAGAACCCGAAATCTATGGCTCCACAACCGCATAACACACAAGAGCTCAGGTAAGGAACAAGTAGGCATTGGGGGTATCCAATGTCTAGAATTACAAAAAACTTTGAGTGCTAATGGAAGCCCTTTAGCATATCCTATAGCATGATTCAAGAGATTCTCGTACTGGCCCCCGAGAGAACTTTGCTTAAAGGCAGTACCCTACCAAAAACCTCAATAGAGTCTTTATACTTAATTCCTTAGCTTCATATGTTTCATCCACTCCATGAGCATCTAGCGTATGTTTATCTCTAGTTGTTATTATAATTCTACTCGACAAAAACCAATCATGGCTTCAACTATGCATTCTAATTGGCATAAACTATCCACATGATCAACAACAAATTAGAACCCTTTTTTGAATGTGAATCGCCTTTATTACATTGATTCCTTCATCAATATTTTGAAATTTCATCTCTTCCTTTAAGGATATCATTAAGAAATTTTTGTTGTAGTTGAAGTAGACTAGAACAATTTTTGGTTTCTCTTATATTCTCAAGAAAGCTCCAACCATCAAATTGGTATGAGATACTATTACAAATAGCTTTGGCAATGATAGTCTTACCAATGCCACCAATACCGTAGATCCCAATCATGCGAACTTCCTTCAACTTAATGTTTGTAAGTGATTTAAGTTTATCCAAATGAAAATCCATCCAACAATGTTCTCACCACAAGTAGATCTGATAATTCAATCGCTGATGAATGACATTAGCAATTTTCTTAACAAACATGATTCATACCGTAATATTATGTACAATGTATATAGTTGACTGAATACAAAGAAGGTACAGTTAAAGAGAGTAGTTCACAAGTTGGAAGAGGGGAGAAACTTAATATAAATTAAAATATAAAATGGTATGATTAAATTATAAATAGAGGTGCAAAATATCATCAAGCATGCATGTTATAAGAAAAAGTAAATAGGAAAGTTAAAATATGATATGTGTTAATTTATGTTACTCAACTATTGAAAGGTTCAAACAAGAACCACATCGCTCTTATTCTCAAGCTACCCCTTTCCTCCATGTCTCCCACCCAGATGTGCATTTTTTATTATTTGCTCGAACTTTGGCTTTCTTTCACTATTTTTTCAAAACAAGTTATTGTATGTTTGCCTTTCCACTTTATTTGTCTCAACAATTCATCAATTTAACAATTACAGTGTAAGTTTTACACATGTTACCTAATCTGCATAAAGACGTGATATAACTAAGAGGGAAGGTAATGCTAGTTCATTTACAGAAACTAGAATTAAGGTTAAAAAGACAAAGATCTTCCTAGAATAATAGATTTATGGGCCTAAAGATTAAGTTTAATGTATCATCCAACTAAATTAAGAATTTAGACACTTAATTGAATAAAATTAAAGTTGAGATATCAAAACAGAAAAAAATCAAAAAATTGGAGAACCATTTATGTAATTAGTCCAATAATTAATGGGCCATAATACTTAGTGCATATTCCGTCAAGGTCGAGACATCCGGTAATTTCAAGACAATCCAATAGACATTAGTCATGACTCTATGGAAACTAAGT
>JAEQBH010008488.1:0-61831 GCA_016808115.1 Tetrastigma voinierianum | reverse complement strand
CCTCCAAGTAGCTAAAATACATTATAACATACTGTAACTGCTTCAGAAATGGGGAAAATGGGTTAATATAGTATAATATATGAGAAGCACTCTCATTTAATTAGATTCCAATATATGAAAGCAGGACATCATTTTTAAGGGTCACCTTTCACTCGTGCCCAATAACTTTAGAGAAGCACAAAAATGAGATAAGGCAAAAGAAAAAGCATAAAACACGCAATAGTACAGAAAATGAGAAACACACAACTTTAGAGAAGAGAATGAGAAAGAGAGAAAACCTGGCAAGACATGAGCAAGAAAATGAACTAGAAAATGAGGTTTGTTTTAACTACCTGGAAAAGAGCTTTCAAAACTAGGGTTCCTTCAAATTGTAGGGCATCATAGAAAAGACATCTTGCCTCCTCTTTGGGAGATCAAACCGCTGATCTAAGATAAAGAAGTCAGACGAGTTCTTCAAACTATAGGCGTCGTAGCAAAGACTCGACTCCTCTTCTGAAATACTCAATTTTGTTGAAGACTCGGACGATTATACCACATTCTTCCAGATTGTTTTAAGTCATATAATGATCGTCTCAACTTAATTGAGTACATATTTCGTGGTTGTGATATGTTTACTTGAGGCAACTGAAATCCTTCAGGGACTTTCATATAAATATCATTTTCTAGCATACCATACAAATATGTGTAGTAATTTTACGTCCACAGATTTATGTCTAGTCTCTTGTGGAGATCGACAAACTGAATACAAATATCAAACATAATAATATCCATCACAGTGAATACTGCTTATCATAATCAATCCTGTGTCAGAAAAACCTTGTGCCACAAGATCGGCTCTGATTCTACCAATTTCATTTTTATCATTATGTTTCCTTACAAACACCTATTTGTAACTCATGTGTTTCACATAATTGCGTTTGGACTACAGCCCAAATACTTACTGCTTTGCTAGAGAATCCAATTTACTGGATTGCTTCTTTCCACTTTGATCAATCATGTTTACTACGACATTCATCGACACTATGTGGTTCATGATCATCATCTTCTTTTAAAATTTCTGTGGCTACTGCAAAGCAAAATACCTCATTAATAACCACTTTTGTACGCTCCCACAATTCCCTAGTGGATGCATAATTTATGGAAATTTCATCATTTTCAAGTAATTGTGCATCTTCATGATTTTGTATCTCTTCAAGGATTATTGCCTTTGTGCGCGTCACTAATAGCACTTTCCTCTTCTCGGGGCATGATTTTAGAAATTGTGGAGAGCTCTTCAGAGTGCTATTGTCTTCAAGACCTGGGGTTTTGTTGCTCTTTATTTTCCTCTTCCTAGAATTAAATCTTTGAACCTAAGGGTTGACCACACTTCAAAGGTCATAGATGATTCATTAGTCGCTTATACAGTTTTTCCAATTGGTATATTGATTTTTGCTGGTGTGTTTGCAGTCAGTATATAGGACTTGGTTACTTTAGCCAGATTCAAATGCATCGTGCAATTGGCTGGGCAACTCAAGACGTAGGATTCTTTGTACATCCTTGTCACATTGAGCAGTGCATGAGTCGAGATGAGACATGGACGATGCATTCCAAGTAATTTCACGTTGTTCCTCTTTTAGTAGCTTATCTCCCCCCTAACGACGGGAAATTAACCTCATCAAAATGGCAATCCGCAAATCTTGCTCTGAAAACATCTCCTGTCAAAGGTTCAAGATACTTGATGATTGATGGTGAATCAAAACCAATGTATATTCCTGATCGAAAATTTGAGGACCCATTGTATGCTAGGAGCCGCAATTAGAACTCATATAGCGATCCAAACACTCATAAATGGGAAAGATTTGGAATTAATCAAGTACCAATTGAAATAGTGATCGTTGGTGATTAGCGTAGGGTCAAATGCGAACAATGTCAGAAAGATGTAGAATGGCATCCTCAAGCATAAATAGGTAACTTTGTCCTCATAAGCAAAGGTCGAGCAATCGCTTATTGTTTGATAAAGGCTTCTTCTAAGCCATTCTATGTATGTACATGAGTAATCGGATGTTCCACCTCAACTCCAACTAACATGCAATAATAATCATCAAATGTTTAGATATAAATCTACCAAAGATTATCGAGATCGATCTTCTTGATTAGGATAATCCGAAAATGTGCTTGTAACCTTTATGATCGTGAGTAAGGAGCCCGGTAAAATGCAACATTGCGAAATAGATAAATAAGCAGACATGTGACCACTGAGATGGCTAATTCATTAGCAAACATGAAATAGCGAAATGGTCCACATGGTGATGAATTGGTCCACATATGTCCCTCGATTCTTGTTCTAAAATGTCAGATTCAAATAAGGACTTTGTATGAGATGGTCTAACAATCAATTTTCCTTGTGAACAAGCAAGATATGATAATCACTTCAGGACAAAAAGAACCTTCGCTCCTATAATGGATGTCCATGTGAATTTTCAATAATTAGGCCTCATTGTTTATTCTGGTGCCTAAGTCTATCATGCTAAAGATAAAATATTTAGTAGAGCTTCTCCGCTCATCACCATATTTAATTCAATGGTTGTTATTGTGGTATAATATAACTCAAGAAAAGTAGTAATTTTTCCACTACGCTTCTAGCTTGGAAATAATATGAGTAATGCTTAAATATTCTGTATTATTGTCATATGTGGTCTCAATATGATATCAATTATGACGATATCTTAAAACTTAGCATATTTCTCTGGATTGATCAATATAAGGCATTGTTAATATGTGGTATTGTGCCACATGGTACGACATAATAGTAGTGGCTCTCTCCGAAACCACTGTAATCAAGTCTGTAGGACCTGATATTGTATTTTCTATATTTAGCTTCTGAATCTGTCTAATGTTAAGTAGGAAAAATATTTTTGATCCCGAAGAATTGTATGAGTAGTAGCACTATCTGCTAGACATATATCTCCACCATTTATCTTGGAATCGAGCGATCCAACACAAAGATCCATACCTTAAAATAAAATGTATATTAAATAAATTCAAATAAGCATTGCGTTCAAATAAATAAAGAAAAAGACACAAAAAAAAAACATACGAAACAAAAATGCATAAAACATCCAAAAGATTAATAAAATATTAATTGATGGAGACATTTCCATCACCAATTAAGATCAATTTTTCCATTTGATATTCAAAATCTAAATGATTGTCACCACTAATCAAATTTGTTTCTTATTTTCTTTACTTTTCTCCTCGAGTGAGGCTTGCAAAGTTTAACTAAATGGTCAGCCATATAGCATGTAATGCGGACCAATGACCTTCATACCACATTTATAACATTTATTTTCAATTCGCAAGAGGCTAAAATTGGGTTCTTTCCTTGTCGTGTTATATCATAGACCACTTATTGTGTTTCAGTGGGTATTGATACACCTCCGTGATTGATAATTATTTTGACCACGGCCTCGCCCACGCCAACGACCACTACCACGACCACTAGATGATGCAACATTCACTTCGGGGATAGATGTAGAGCCAGTTGAACGTGATTGGTGATTTTGTAGTAACAACTCATTATTTTGTCCAGCCACAAGAAGACATGAAATTAATTCATAATATTTTAAAAACTTGCTAATTTTTGATATTATCGCAGGAGCAACATTTCCTGAGGGCGCGTGAAATATGGAGTATGTTTTTTCCAACATATCTAATTCATGATTTCTCCACATAATTGCACTGTAGCCGATTTCAAAAGACAGAATTATATTCTCGTAATCGTTTCAAATCCTTAACCTTAAGTGATTCTAATCATAAACGGGCTTTAGGAAGTATAATCAGCTTTTGGTGGCTCATATCTTCCTCTTTAAATTTTTCCAAAGGACAAGGGTCCTTATCATATAAGATATTCATTTTTCAGCATCATATAGATGGCGAAGAAAAATCATTGTCAAGTAATAATCCTATTAGGATGCCCTGATTTTTCTTGAATTGTGGCCAAGATTCATAGCGCAGATGGATTTCAAAACACTCAGATCCAAGATAAATAGTTTTTCCCAAAGATATCAAGAGCAACAAACTCAAGCTTCGTAAGATTTGGCATTCTTGAATTTCTAAGACAATAATATGAGTAACAGTAAAATTAAAAAATATGATGTGGAAATAACCTTAGAGCCACATATAGATTATAATTAATATTGAAGCATAATTGATAGTGTAAGAATATGTTATTTTTATTTATTTATTTATTTTGAAATTAATTACCAAAACTCATAACAATAATAACAACATATATAATAATAATAATAATAATAATAATATTAATAATAATAATACTAATAATAATAATAATACACACACATATAATCAAATTATTAAAGATCAAATAAAATTAAAAAAAAAAAAAGGAACGGGATCTTATAGTAAAAATATATATACTCCACCAAACGTAAGAGCATTAACTTAAAATAATCTGTTAGAATTCAGGTTTCGTTAGAACTGTGAGTGATAACGTGTTGTGAAAGTAATGAAAAGGTAGAAAAGTTTAGATAAGAAATTATTGTCTTTTATCTATATTTTCAAATTGTCTAAGTCCTCCCTTTCATAGGTTCACAATCTTGAATATGAAGAGACAAAGGGTATAGGAAGGGTCACAGTTTTACTTTGTAACTGGTTATATTAGGTAATATGGGGTGGTCATCCACTTATAATGAAGATTATGGGTGGTCATCCACCATTATTACACAATATATTAATATAATCCAGTTTCATTATGATTAAATTAGAAATTATCTTGAATTTGATTTAAAAAATAATGAATTAATGTATTAAGTTAATATATAATTTGTATGTAAAGTTCATTTAACTTAGCCTCCATTTAACTTCTACACCCTTTGCTGAATTATTTGTAAGAACAAGAGTATTTATTTATCCCAAAAAACAATTGATCAATAATCAAAAGACTCAATAAAGCATTATAAAATAATAACTTTATTGAAACAAGAAGCATAACAATCAGATTGGGTATATAACATACCCGACATGGATCTAAAATTGCTGGCTGGCTAGTCCTAAATCTCAAGGATCAAATAAAAGAAAGGTTAGGTCAAGACTGATCTTTCCTTCTCCCCAAAAGTCATTTCTACCAAACCCCGTAAAATCTTTAGGCACTATTTACTTAGTATATATAGAGAGAGAGAGAGAGAGAGAGAGCAGACAAGTGGAACAATTGGGCTTAAATTAAATTGCTTACCTAAAGAAATGAGTAAGATAACCACGCCCATAGTCACAATATTAAACTATCCCACAAATCGCCCATAATTAACATTTACAAGATACAATTGTGTGTTTCAGAATACGATTATGCTTAGTCCATGATTAATAAATTAATCTAACATTCTCCCACTCGACGCATAACTATGTAACTCCGTGTCGTTTTCTTAATAGATTTACATAGTCATAACCAATCATATACAATTAACACACCGAGAGGATGCATAAACCATACATAATTAGGCGCTACTAATCAAAATCATAACTCAAATACTTCAACAAGAGACTTATATAGTCATAACCAATCATATAAAATTAATACACCGAGAGGATGCATAAATCGTATATAATCGTGCACTACTCGATCTGTGGCTATTTAAATGACAAGAAAGATTGATTCAATAGAAAGAGAAAAACATCATTCTATCATTTTATTTGGTCGAAATGACACAAAAACGAAGATAATCTTCATTTGAGTTTGATTTTGATTAGTAGCACCTAATCATTTATAATTAACGCACCGAGAGGATGCATAAATTGTACAATTACTTACTAACTGTAATCATAACTCAAAATGCTTCAACAAGAGACTTGTTATAGCCATACCAATCATGGTAAAATTAAGACACCGAGGATGCATAAATCGCACATAATCAAAAGCATTAATCTAGAAGCATTTCAATGACAAGAGTATTGATTCGATAGAAAGAGAAACATCATTCTATCATTCATTGGTCAAAATGGACACAAAATCGTAAGATAATTATTTATTATGATTTGATTAGCAAAGACCTTAATCATTTATAATTAACGCATCGAGAGGATGCATAAATTGTACATAATCAAGCGCTACTAATCAAAATCATAATTTAAATGCTTCAACAAGAGACTTACATAGCCATAACCAATCATATAAAATTAATACTCCAAGAGGATGCATAAATAATACATAATCAGGCGCTACTAATCTAGAAACATTTAAATGACAAGAGTATTAATTCAATAGAAAGAGAAAACATCATTTTATCATTCATTTGGTCAAAATGACACAAAATCGTAAGATCATTTATTATGATTTGATTAGTAGCACCTAATCATTTATAATTAACGCACCGAGAGGATGCATAAATTGTACATAATCAGGCGCTACTGATCAAAATCATAACTCAAATGCTTCAACATGAGACTTACATAGCCATAACCAATCATATAAAATTAATACACTAAGAGGATGCATAAATCGTATATAATCAGGCACTACTGATCTAGAAGCATTTCAATGACAAGAGTATTGCTTCAATAGAAAGAGAAAACATCATTTTGTCATTCATCTGGTTAAAATGACACAAAATCATAAGAGGTCGACAAACGCCAAATGTGCATGTAATAAATCAGAAAAACACAGCATTCCTTATAAAATATACTTAAAGGAAAACTCCCACTAAAAAACAAAGACTTAGGCTCCTAAACAATCCCATAAGACGCGGTTCTTGAACACAAATAGGTAAGCCTCCTCAAGAGTGGGTCCATTAAAATATAGCCTGAAGCGTGTGCCTTCAAATCCAAAATTGGGACTCTGCAACTTTCTATTTCACAAAAAGGAACTTCACATCAATGTGCTTGGAGCGAGAAGCGCTCCTAGTGTTCCTAGAGAAAGAAACAGCTACGGAATTATCATAAAACAATTTCAGTGGTCTAGAAATGGAGTGATTAACCTCCATAGTTAAAATGAAGTTCCGCAACCATATTGCATGATAAGTAGTCTCATAACACGCCACATACTCTACCGCCATAGTAGAAGAAGTTGTAAGTGTCTATTTGACACTTTTCCATGAAACAGCTCCTTCAGCCATCATAAAGATATAACTAGAAGTGGACTTTTTATCATCCACGTAGCCTGCATAATCGGAATCACTACAACCAACCACTTCAAGAGTGTCGGTACGCCGATATGTCAACATGAGACCCTTGGTACCCTGAAGATACCTCAAAATTTTCTTAGCCATTTTCCAATGGGTTTGACCAAAATCACACAAGTACCTACCCAACATGCCAACGACAAACCAATATCAGGGCATGTGCATACTTGAGCATACATCAGACTACCTACAATTGAAGAATAAGGGATGGCTTTCTTCTAATCTTTCTCAATATCATTATGAGAACATTGGCCTTTGGAAAATCTATCACCCTTTACAATTGGTGCTCACTAAGAACATGACGAATATTGAACATTTCAAAATGCATTCATTATACATCTTGTGACAATCTCAAATGTAAGTTCTCTCTCACTAGGTCTATCGTGAAGTATCCGTATGCCCAAGACATGATGTTTCCCAAGATCTTCATAATAAATGGCTAAACAATAACTACTTTGTCTCAACCAACAGGTCAAGATATTGGTCATGAAAGCAAAATATCATCAATATATAAACTAAGAATATGTATTTACTCCCACGACTTCATATATATGCATTAATTGGACAATGTTCTCCTCAATCCCATTAGCGGTGACAACTTCATCAAACTTGAGATACCACCGCCTAGAAGCATGCTTTAAATCATAAATGGATTTATGGAGTTTACAAACCATGTGTTCCTTACCAACTTCTTCAAAGCCAATAGGTTGAGACATGTAAACAGTCTCAACTAAGTCTCCATTCAAGAAAGTTGTCCTCACATCCATCCTGAGTGCGACCAAATCAAAAATGAATACTATAGCCATAATAATGCGTAAAGAGTCTTTAGTTGACACGAGAGAGAAGGTTTCCTTAAAATCAATACCTTCTCGGATCGTAACTCCTTAGCCATCACGCGCCCAACAAGGCTATTTCAACCCTATTTATTGCGTGCTCTTGAGCACTTTGTGTACTAACTGCACTAACCCAATTGGCAATAAGGTCCTGCTATACCATCGATCGCATTTTGTGGCTATTTCTTTATAGTTTTTGCAAGATAATCAAGCAAAATTACTGCTTGGAATTCAAACACGAAGAACCCGAGTTGAACTACGATTGGCAGACGTATCCCGTAAGGAAAGAAAAGCAAAAAGTGGAAAACAGAGTACCAGAGAGGCTTATAGAGTTAGCGTAAATTTTCGCAACTCAGATGATTTCGTAGGTTGCTAAAATTCAAGTAACCCATGACTTTTGTAAGGTTGCGAAACTCCGCCTCTATTTCGCAGACTGCTCAAGTTTCCAGCCACTGTTCAAGTTTCCAGCCACTGTTCATGTTTCCTGCTTTTGACTTTTGACTTCTTTTGGTCACTTTTTGGTTGTCTCCCCGATTTGCCCCCATTGTAATAGCATTTGTTTTGTTATTTTGGTAATATGTAAAGGGGGTTTGGCTATAAAAGCCCCCAGACTAGACACCAAAGAAACTTCTCCATTAATAAAGTTTTTTAGGCAGGAACCTTTCAACAGTTCCCGCTTCTTTTCTTTTCCCTCCACTTTCTCTCATTTTCTCTCACTTTCACTATTTCAAACACCCTCAGTGATGACAACCTGGCGGATGGTTGGCAACCTCCATCCCCTCAAAGAGGAGGGCCACTGGGCAAACGATTTTGAGGGAATTTTGTCTCTCCGCTTTTAACGCAGCGCTATTAAGATTTATGTTTCTATCTTTCAATCTAGGTTTAAACCTCTGATATGCCTTGATCGACCAAGATATGGCAATCTGGGGTTTATGGATGCTTATTTCAGATCCACCGAGAGATCTCTATATAGCTGCCTTCTCGCGAGTCACCGTAGTAGATCAGTGGGACAGGTTTTCATCTATCCCGGAGCATTTATGCTTAATAAATGCTGATTTAAAAGGAAAATTGCTAGGGTTCGATTAAAAGTCAAATGAAGATCCGTCGAAATGACTATAGGTCATCCTCCCCAACGCTGAGAAATGACCTGAACCTCGAATTCTACTCTTGGGGACTTTAAACCCAAAGAGCCTTAATGCTTCAAGGAGTTCTTTTTCATATTTCATTTCAATTTATTTTCAATCTGCAAACCAATCACCTCCACTGCTTTTACAAAATCCCAAAATCCAAATTGAAATTCACTTTTTTGAGCCAACTGCAAGTCATTTGTGCGAAGAAAACCCATCCCTGAGTTCGACCCTAGAGCCACTATACTGCAATAGCTAGGCTACATCGCAGAAGGTCTAGGGCTTATAAATTTGTTGGCTCGGGAAGTCGCCTAGCCACGCACGTGCGAATCAACCACTAATCTTATGCAGGCATCTCTCTACATGTCCTCGCATCGTGCTCGTCTTGAACACTCATTCGCACCCAATGTGTCTACCATCTAGCAAATCTACTGCTCACACTTTATTCTATTACATGTCGGTCATCTCATCTTTCTAACAGATCATCCAGGTTAAAGTGAGACTAATAACGGCTTTATGTGTAGCCTGGATCTGATACATCACCCACATTATACTCATGCTCCTGTAAGTAGACAATGTAGTCATTTGAAATTGCGGGCCTACACGCCCTTTCTGACCTCCTTAAGGGTATATCCATGACTACATCTAAGGCTACTAGGTTTACATCTCGAAAGAGTCAATCTACATCCTCATCAGGTTCATCATCAGAGTGGCTAATGGATGTCAGCCAACAATAAGGCTAGAGATCGGAGCTTTAATCAATAAGCACAAGAATAAAACTCGGTGTTCTTTGAAATACTCTCGCCCTTGGCTTAAACAATATCATCCTCCAAATAGATATTCTCTGTCTGGAAATATGACCCAGTGCTTGTGCCAAAGAATAGAAAACTTTTCATTCAATTTCAAACGCTTGGTATTACTAACAGTATTAACATTAAGAGAAAAAAAAGCAAACTATACAACCCTAATCTGTAAAGATCCCCACAAAGTGTTTCATTGCCAATTAATAAAAAGTCTTGATATAAATTCTTTTCCAGTTCCAAAAAAAACCATATCCAAGTCTATCCAAAATAGGTATTGATATTAAATTTCTCCTGATTGAGGGTATGTACGCTACATCCCGCAATTCCAAAATATTTTCTATACTGTCGTAATCTAACAACTCCCCGTAATATCACTGACTCAGATTGCCTCCTATGTACATGTAATCGCTCCAAACTAATTGACTTCTCTCAAGTATCACTCGCTGGTATAGAATTGCAGGGTGAATGAAAATATTCACTATCTAACCACCAAGTATCGTGATGACACATCAATGATATTGATTCAAACAAACATTCACCCAATGATTATCATATGGCTTTCATTTTTTTTCTCATTTTTAAAACTTGTATATTTCTTTACACAGCATACAAGAAATCTTTTTGTGATTCTCAATCTGGGAATTTCGCATAACAGATCCTCCATATGATTCTCCATGGTCATCAAACAACAACTATTAGAATACTCCTAGTCCTCATAGAATTTTTTCTCATTTTCAAAACTCTTAGTAGTAGGTTTTGGAGGAGCTTCAACTTTCAAGGCCAAGTTCATTTTCATAATCATCAAATTCATCATGAGAGATTTAACCCATTGCTTGTAATTAGTCATGTTAAGTTTCGTGATGGTAGAGAACTAAGGAAAGCTCAAAGTTGAAAAGTAAACAAGAGAGAAATGTCAAGAATCCATGTAAAACAAAGACATGCAAATTGCTCCATTCTTCGACTTACCAGATGACCAACAGAAGAGATCACCAAATGCTAGAGTCTATAAAATACAAAAAGACTTATACACAGGTAAGAGCAATTCATCAACCGTCACAATCAAATGCGTCAATTTCCCACCGATAAGGTAGTGATGTGACACCCCAAAACCAGGGTGTCCGTTGACAACCCGTCAACCCATGGAATACTTCGTGGGATGTCTGCAACCCGACACCACTGAGAAAATCGGCGTAGTCTCCTTGTACGGGGAGCTCTACCCAAGGTACATAACTTGTCCCAACCATATACAATGACCACACAAGGTCCACATGCGAGTAAAATAATTAGCCACTTGGGCCCTCGTACTGGTCACTCACGTATATCCCCCCAAATATATTATATGGTTCAAGAGTCTTTTTAAATTATTTAATTCAACATATTAAAATTTACAATTTAATACATGTTATACAAAATCAATACCAAAGCCACAATCCGGTTTTCTGCACGCGGCCTCTTAGCGAGCGTCTTCCTCGTGCACACCCCGCACCGAAATGGTGATCCCTCGACAAGGCAAGGTGCCCCGCAGTGATAATTTTCTAAATTCGGTTACTCCCACCTATGCGCAATAGTCATGGCGCAATCACATTCAAGTAATTTCATGAACCTAATTAATGTCTAGCTCAAACCCAAGGTCTCAGTCCCCACCCGACTTACCTAATTTCAGTTATATGCCTAAGTCTAATGCTAGAATAACTGTTTTCAAACAAAAGCTATTTGTTCTTGAAACAATACCGAAGTTTCTGCAGAAATACGCTGGATTTACCCGAAAGAATTGTCGGATAATCCTCCGAAATGTACCATGGTCCTCATCCGGCGATCTCATTGACGTTCCAAGGCAATTCTTCTAAAATCTTCCGTCGAAATTCCTTCAAACATTTTCATTTTGTTTCATTTCATATACTCACTCCTAATATTCTAGGTGCTCAAGGTATTATGGAATGCATGATGTTAATCCCAAATAATTAATGTTAATATATTCACATGCATGAGAGATGAACATAATTAAATCACAGATAAACTATGTTATGTATTCACCATCAATTTACACCAAAATTAGTCATATGGCTAATTAACAAATATGAATAACTATTTTGAATCATCAACCAAACACATTTTCACACCAAAATTACGTGGTCACTATTCACATGAACGCGAAACCTCGTTATCGTTTACTTTTACACATAAATAGGAATTCTTTCCACTACTAAAGCAGACCAAATTTACAACTAAAACAAGCCTCTAACATTCCTAACTATTTACATGGCTCTAGCCAAAAGAATAACACAAGTAGGAAAAGATCCTCACCAGAGTTGTCGGAACCCAATAAATTGGTGTTCAAGCGTACTCACATATGAAAGAACTTTACTTTCGTCTGGCTGAACTGAATACATCCGACGGAAAATCTAGAGAGAAGGGCACACCTTCTCTCTTTTAAAAAATCTTAATAGCCACTACATCTCACACCCGTTTTGTCTCTCAATTGAAGAAGATGACACTATTTAAGTTTTTTTCTTATTCATTAAACATTCTCATAATTCTACTCTTATGTCCTTTCTTGATTTTTTGACACTGGCACTATCTCTACTTATTCATTTCATCCCTCTCTCTACTCATGTAATATGTGTCACATGTGGGCATATTAGTAGGTGACTTTGGTCACATCACATATTCCTTAAAACCATTTTACTTTATCTACACCACATCTGTATGCCTCAAAAAATGTGAAATTCGTAGATTATCTCTAATTGGCGAAATTCAACGTGGTTAAATAGATTTCACGACGATTCCAAAGGCAGTCTATCATCATCCGTAGATCTGTACCGGTTTTGACCGAAATTAATGCTGTCTTTTTTCTCCAAAATTAAATTTTCTGTCTTACAAGTGAAATTACGTGATTCATGAAACTTAATGAAATCTCTTCACCAAATCCATGAACTTAATAAATAAAGCCATCGATATGACAAATTTCACTATTTAAAGTGGATCTTAGCAAAAATTGGATGGGCATAAGAGGAGAAAATAACAATTGCAACATCAATTTCAAGAATATTCGATATGCTTAAACTCATGAGAGGTAAGTTCATAAGCTTTCGATATTTATCAATTTTACCCAACTTTATAAGCATTTAATCTTATTCACAATATGATGTTATAAATAATCACAAATAACACTAACATAAATTGCTAAATCAATATGTAAATAACTAGTGAAAAGATTACAAAATTGGGTAAATTTTTGATTTTTTTTCATAACCAAATTTAATGTTTGATGGGATAGAAAACTAAAAATAGGGGCAAAAAACATAAAATTTGGCTTTAAAAATACCCCCATAAAAAAAATCCCAAAAAACATGAAAATTATAATCAAAACTGGAGCATATTTAATTATATTTCTTTCCGAAACCTCCATGCACAATTAATGGAAACAAATGAATAATTATTAAAATAATTTATCCTCTTGTTTTGGTTGTCGAGAAACCCAAAAGAGTGATCTCCTTTCATGACAATATAACAAACAATAATAGAAAGATGATTTCGTTTTCAAACCCACACCCAATTTTCATGGCTGGAATTAATGTCCATCGAATAAATAAATAAATTTTTTTTTTCAAAGATTAAGATTTAATTTTTTTTTTTCAAAGATTAAGATTTGACAGCTATTCACGATAAGCTTTAATGTCAATTAAAGTGGCTCTGATACCAATTGTTAAATTATTTTGTCAGAACAAGAGTATTTATTAATCCCAAAAACAATTGATCAATAATCAAAAGACTCAATAAATACATTACAAAATAATAACTTTATTTACACAATGAAGCGTATCAATTCGTACTGGGTCAATAACATACCTGGCATGGGTCCAGAATTGTTGGCTATCATTAGTCTCTAAATCGGGTAAGGGATCAAATCAAAGAAAGGCTAAGGTTAAAGATGGATCTTTCTTCTTACTCCAAAGTATGTTCTACCAAACCCTTGTAAAATTTTAATGCTCTATTTACTTATATATATATAGCACAAGGGAACAATTAGGCTTTGGTTCAATGGACTTACAAAAGCAAGGGAGAAAATAAAACTAAATCATCCCATAAATGGCCCATAATTAACATGCACAATTATACAATTAAAATTGTAATATAATGTTATCCATGATTAATAAATTAATCTAACAACCTTTTCTCTCAACTTTTCCCCGCAGCCTTTTTTTTCTGTACAATGAGTGCTAGATTTTTAGTTATTTTGGCCTCAACTACTAATCTACACTCTATTCAATCTTTTTTCTTTTTCAATAAAGCCATATTCCAATACGCATCTAGGTTTTTATTTGTTTTTGTGAGTTACCATTGCCTTGCCATGGCATATTTTGTCGCCTCAACACGATATTTAGTTTTTTGTCACATGGTGCGACACATTTATTTGTGTTTAGGGGATCTCAGATGAGCAAAATATATACGATAAGAGATAAGGAACTGTCAAACTAATAGCTACAAATACACAGAGAGTTGGAGTCACAGGTCTTAATGACAAAAAAATCACTCATCTCTAATTAAATAAGGGTTTGAAAGAAAGAGAGTATATGATTTATAATTACTAAATTGATCTAGAGGTGTTATTTAATATTATCTGTAAATTAAATGAGATATTATTTTAATTCAGACGAATAATATAATAATATATAATTCATATCTTAATTAAGATTAATATTAAAATCAATTATGGATGGATTCCAATAATTATTTAAATATGCTTTTATTTATATCATTCATACATTAATTAGAAATTATTCATATCTTAATTAAGATTAAGATTAAGATTTGGTTCCTTTCAAGAAAATATTAAAATATGTTGAATTCCGATATTGATTTTAGAACTTACTTTTTTATTTTTCAAATTAACTTATATAAATTCAAATATTAGGAAAAAATTTTCATTGAATCTGAAGGAGTCAAGGTGAGTCGACATAACTCATCAAGTATGTGTTGGACGATTGACTAATGAATGATCTATTGCGGAGATTACTATAATATGTCACTCATCCATCACATCTCACGAGAGCAACCAACTCACCTTTAAAACTAAAAATTTCTTCGGCAATCTTCTGTTCAGACGCTCCCAATCTTTCATTCTTCCATATCTTAACTCAAGCTCGATACTATTTGTTATGAATCACGTAGTTTTGTACGATGAGCACATTTAATTCAAAAAACAAAGATAAAGAAATTCACATAAAGGTGCACAAGGTTTGAATCGGGTTCATTAATCATATCTTACATCCACTACGTAGAGGAGAATATTTCACTATTCTCTTGGAAAACAAAAACAAAGATTATCAGTATCAACGTATTGCAACGACAAGAAAAAATCATAAATCATAAAACCCTGTGATGCTCACAATACTTGGCAAAAATACTTTGGCATGTAATCAGTGAAAATAATAATTTATTCCATAAAATATGGTAACAACTCAAATCAGAATACACGTGTTAACATATAGCCAAAGGGCTTTTCCAAAAAAAAGGCCACATATACAACTAGATTTATCTTTGATATATTAGAGATATCCATACTTTTGACAAATTTAACCCTCACGCGCTCATGTTGGGGACACTCGACATTTCTATCAACAGATTTCACCTTCACGCATGTGTGTTAGGGACGCTCGACATTTCTATCAACAAATTTCACCTTCACATGCATGTGTTGGAGACGCTCGGCATTTCGACTATATATCGATACTTTCCAACATATGGCCAAAATATCGGTGATATTTATGATCTTTTTCTTTTCACCTGCAATTCAACTGATTAAGCCGATTATGTTTTGGGTACCTTTGATATCTGATTTTTCCGTCCCTGCTTCTATCTCCTCTCTCTCATTTTCAGTTTCTTCTCCCTGACTCTCTAGTCTTTCCTTTTCTCTCTCTCATCTCTTGGTTGGATCCCCACCCAACCCCTAACCTTAAACCCAATACACACAGCACCCCAATCTCTAGCCTGGCACCCCACCCCCACCGAGACACCTAGGCTGTCATTTTTTTAATTTTCTATTTCTAAGCCCTCATTTTATTAAAATTTTATTTTTATATTTAATATTTTTAACTAAAAGCTAATCTATTTTTTAAAAAGAAAAGGAGAATTGGCTTAATCACATTTCATTGATGTCAGGGATGGATTTATACATCAAGTAGACTTAGGTTACACGTTAGTATCTCCTATAATTAAGAAATCACCAATCAATCTAACTACAATCTAGGAATACAAAAGGAAAACTGTTATACACAAAATATATCTTCTATATATTGAAGATTTGCTATGTTAATTTCCTAACACTCCCCCTCAAGTTGGAGAGTGGATGTCCCGCACTCCCAACTTGCAAATCATATAAGTAAAGACATCTTTTCCCAGAGCTTTAGTCAAGATCTCGCCAATTGATGCGTAGTTCACGACTCGTAGCAACGGATCCATCTTGAATCTTATCTTAGATGAATGACAATCCATTTCAATGTGTCTCGGTCCGCTTCATGAAAGACTGTCGGTCGTAATATGCAATGCAAATTGTCACTGTGAGTATAACAATGCGTGTTCGATGCACATCCCAAATCTCCTCGAGAAGGTATCTCAAACTGCTGTACACAACAAGCACTTGTCATAGCGTGATATTCTACTTCAGCTAAAGAAAGCAACACTATTTTCTGACGTTTCGATCTCCATGAGACTAATGAGGGCTATGAAGACACAAAGAATCCTCGCGGGTTGATTCTTCTAGTGATCGACATCCCGCCCCAATCCGAATCACAATAGGTCAACCCTAAATCACTATTCGAGGAGAAGAGCAATCCGCTAAAGCTCTTAAGATAAAGACAACACGAAGTGCTACCTCTATGTGAAGCTTACAAGGCTGATGCATAAACCTGCTTAGTACATGTACAGAATATATAATATCCGGCCTTGAGACAGTAAGATATATCAATCTACCAACCAACCTCCTATAATGACCCGCATTCGAAAGTAAATCACTTATCAGACACTCTCAAACCTCGCCCATAGGAGTATCAATAGGTGTCGAGCTTAATAATCCTTAATTTCCTTAATGATTTCTAATGCATACTTACGTCAGAAATGAAAATCCCATTCTAGAAGAAGATACTTCAATGCCAAGGAAAAACTTTAAATCACTAAGATCTTAAGATGAAATTGACCATGCAGAATTTAATCGGCAAAGAATACTCACAGGATCATTTCCGGTAATCAAAATATCATCAACATATATCAAGAGGGCAGTGAAGTCTTGCCTTGTATTCTTGTGAATAAAGAGTGGTCAGCTCTAGATTGAACATACCCTGCAGCTCGAATAGCTTCCGAGAATTTTGAGAACCAATCACGGATTCTTGGTCGTTTAGCTACAATGACTTGTGTAATAGACACACCCAAGGTTCTCCCCTATCTCATGGCCCCCGGGCGGTGACATGTAAAAAGCTCTTCATGAAGATCATCGCAAGAAGGTATTACAACATCCAATTGGTGAAGAGACCACCTTCGAGAGCAAACACAGCAAGGGAGACAAATAAATGTGATGATTTTTGGCAGCTGGGGAGAAAGTATCCCCAATAATCGACACTTAAATTGTGTGAACCCCTTGGCAACTAATCGGGCTTTGTATCGCTCAATCGATCCATCAAATCAGGTTTAATCTTATATACCCATCATTAACTTATTGAAGTCTTCCTCGCCTGGAAGATGAGTCCAAGTATCGCAACCGGAGCCCGCAATTTGGACCGCATTGCCTCCCACCATTCAGGATGGATGATAGCTTCAGACTAATTTTTGGGCTCTATGACTGGTACTTTAATCCGCAATTAAAAGAGCCGATGTGTGCCAGAAGGTGATATGAAACATAATTGGCCAAGGGATAACGTACCTATAGTCAAACCCGAAGCAAAGAAGGAGATTATCGAGTAAGCGCGGCGTAGTGAGAGCATATAATCTTGTAGTTTCTGGTGGATTATGGAGCGGCCGGGAGCGACGTATGGGTCTTGATTTAGTTGGTCAGGCGTGCTAGGTAGAGATGACGGGTAGAGGGATTGGATGGAAGAAGGAAGTAAGGACGGGATGAAGGAAGGGATGATGTAGGAGTTGAATTACTTAATGGATGTGAAGGCATCCTCGGGGCGCTGAGCGTAGGTTTCTGAGGGGAGCAGGAGGATGCCTTACTGGCTACACTACAGGGAGGGGAGATTAGAAATTGTGGGGGAAGAGACGAGCGAGACATAATCGCGCGACAAAAGCAAAGAAGGTTAGGTCGTGAATTGCGTAGTGAGGAATTGGCCTTGAAGAACAAATTCTTCAAATTAGAGGGAGGGAAGACAAACTCCTGACGGCATAAGGAAAGGATTTTGAAAATGTACATCCTCGCTGTGGATAGATCGAACAATTTATAAGCTCATTCAAATCCGATAACCAATGAAGATACAGAATGGAACGTGGATCGAATCTGTGGGAAACATGGATATTGGTAGCATATGAGACAATCAAACATTACCTGAGGTGAGGAGTAAAAGGGTGGTTTCTGCAAAGGCGTTGAATGGTGTTTTGAAAGAGAGAACGCGTATGTGCTACGATGATATGGACTCCCAAAATCGATTAGGAGTCGAGCTTGAATTTTCAAGGCTCGTGCAACTTGTAAAATGTGGAGGTGTTTGCGTTCCACCACCCCAATTTTTTAGGACGTGTAAACACAAGAGTGCTGGAAAAGAACACCATTATCTTGAAAAGGATTTTTGGAGTAAAGGAATTCTCCACCATCATTACCAAAATTTTGATACGATTCAAATCGAGTGGAAACATAACTAAAGAAACGTTTTATAAGAGGTCATGGCTTACCTTGTGTTTCTCTATTAGAAAATCTCATGAAGCGCGTAATCATCAACACTAGTAAGGAAATAATGTGCACCAGAAAGTGAAGAATATTTATAACACCCAAATGTGGCAATAAATAAGATTAAATGGTTTTTTTGATGAGATTTCACTAGTACCAAAAGGTAAACGATGTTGCTTTGCCAAAGGACAAATATGGAAAGCATTATTAGACTGAATTGAAAATTTTAAAAAGTTCTTAGCTATGAAACTCAGACAAGAATGGGAAGATATGGCTCAAACAACTATGCCATAGATCAGTAGATGAAGTGGTGAGGTTGCAGGTTGGTTGGCGGTTTGGTGATGAATGAGAAGCGGTCCCAATTTTCCTTGTCATTAACGCCGCTAGGTAATACAATCCATCACGCTGCTTACCCAAATCAATCATCCTCCTTGTAGCCAGATCCTATAAAACACACCAATGAGGGAAAAATGTCATTGAACAATTCAGCTCTCTTGTCAACCGACTAACTGACATTAAATTGACTTGAATGTAGGTACACATAATAAATCATGCAGATAATAAATGTAGCTTAGGCAAGGGATCCTCATGACAATGTTAGCCTTTTCTCCACTAGCAACAAGTGATCAAGGCAATGAAATATTTTATTCTTATGCAAGAATAGCTTTGGAGATTAAGAGATATGATCCGTTGCACCATTGTCGATGATCCAAAGAAGGAAAAGAAATTCTGTACAAACCCGGGTTTCACTTATACCATTCGGCCTCGAGAAACTTATACCTCTATCTTTGTCATTTCAAGGACATGAGCCGTTGAAGCGCTTCGAGATTCCAACAACACGACTTCCCATCATCTTTAGTTGTACCATCGAATCCTGATTAGCCACGTATATCTCAGGGCGTTAAAATTAAACCATTCTGCCTTTGGGTGTCCCGGGAGGATATTCAGGCAACTAATAACATTTTCTCAACAAAGTGTCCGTGTCCCAATAATAGGCGCACTAAGGTCGCCCTTTGAAAGATCCTGAACTACGTTTGTTTTTATCAAACATTCATGAATCTTGTGAACCAACAGAAGCAAATCAACGATTCGACCTCGCATTCTAATCGGAATTGTTTTTCATTCGACGCTTCCCACGCCATGGCGTTAGAATTAGGAATCACAACTATGTGTGTCGACCAGTAGAAGCCTCTTTGTTTTTCTTCTTGGCACATAGAGGAATATGCTTGACGGACAAAGGGAAGAGGATTCATGAGAAGTATCTGCTCACGAATTGCACTGTAAGATTCATTCAACGCCATTAGAAATTGCATCAATCTTTGTTGATCCCGCTTATGTATCGCTTTGACGTATCAGGCTCGAAGCTAGTTCATCCCACAAACTCGGAGTTTTGTGTAGTAAATTGAGATAGAGAAGTTTTTAATGATGGTAGGCAATTTCGCTGATCTCAAATATGCGAGGTTCATTCTTGAGAGAATCGCCTGCAAGATCTCCCAAACCTCATGAGCGACAATGATTATGTATCTAAAATTTCCGTGGACTGAGTGTCACGATCCAGATTGCACCATATATATCATTGCAAATAAGGACCAAGCTGCATAGTCATCGATGAGTTTCTTCAAGGCTTTGATGGTGCTACTAAAGAAACCCAATTTGTTCTTGACATTTAAAACCAAGGTCATTGCTCTACGCCAAGCTGACTAGTTATCTCCATTCAGGGGTTTGGAAATCAAAACCAAACCTGGATGATCTGGAAATCAGACTTTGATGCATCTGATTTTGATGTTCCAAAAGAGTCACCATTCATGGTATTAAGGATGATGATCACGTAACGAAGGTAAAGTGTTGCTACGTGGAGTTAGGATTTTGAACCCATTCCATACATGAAAAAGAAAAGGAGAATTGGTCAATTACATTTCATTGATATCGTGATGATTTATATAGTAAGTGTAGACTTAGTTACACGTTAGTCTCTCCTATAATTAAGCAATTACCAATCAATCTGAATTACAATTCAGAATACAAATTTAGTGTATTAAGTTAATATAAATTTTATAAGTTCATTTAACTCTTAGCCCTCATTTTCTTCAACTTTTCTATCATAAATTTTTATCTTTATGTAAGGAAGGGTGCTTTTTGTCATTCTTTAGCCAAATCACTTCCTCTACACTTTCCATCTTTTCTTTCTTAATAAAGTGGTCATTCCACATAGATCTAGGTTTTTATTTGTTTTTTTTCATGATTTAGTCATGCCACCTTGATGTGATTGTCGTTGCCTTCGTGCATGTAGTTATCGTTGCCTTGGTGTATGGTGGTTGTACTTCATTCTTTGGTTTTCATCGCCAGGAAAGAAGATTTATTTGTGTTTTGGCGATTCGTATTTGAACAAAATATATACAATATGATGTAAGAAATCAAATCAATCGGCCGCCAATATGATGCAAACTGAGTCGTAGCTATTATAGTCACAAAGAGTAATATCAAATGTGTAGGCTCAGCTTATTAAATAGGTGATCTTGAGTCGATTCTTTATATTATTAACCTAGATGTTGTTTTATCCTTTATCATTTTTAATGCATTTGATTTATATGTTATATATCGGTGTATTGCTGGGCCCCACTAATGAATGTATTTTTCTTAAAAAAATTAATACAAATATTGAAAATCAATGAATGACTTCTTTTTAAAATCAAATTTATTTTAAAACATTATTCCAAAATTTAATATTTATATATTTATAATAAATATAATAGATTTTGATAAAATCAATGGATGAGTTTTTTAGAAAAGAAAATTAAATTTATTTTAAAATATTATATCAAATATAATATTTATATTTATAATAAATATCAAATTTATATATTTATAACTTAAATAATATTTATTTATTATTATAAATATTTATAATAACTACAATAACTATAAATATTATAATAAGTAGTTTATACATATTGATAATAAATATAATAAAGACATATAATAAATAAAGCTAATTTTGACAACAATTAATGGATGAGTATTTTTTAGAAAGAAAATCAAATTTATTCTAAACTCCATCCATTTGATTTTTATTTTTTTCTAATAAATAAACATATAGAATTAATTTATTAAGTTCAAAAAACTCACTTTATTTTCCCAAAGCTATTTCTCCTTTCACTTTTCAAGTTCTATTTTCTTTTTATTAGTACTTTTACAAAGCCTAAGTAAAAATAAGATATTAGATGAATTGCCTTCTGGAATAAGTTAATTTTTATGGCCCTGAAGCCTATCTAGTTGTAAACGGTTGGATGTGGCCATATTGAAAATCCAAGATCGAATCCTTGTAAGGATAGAGTATTATCATGCAAAAGGATTAAATCAAAAAATAAATAAAAATGAGTTGATTAACATGATGTAATCCAACTTGAATAGGGGTGCTGAGATTATTTCATGGAATTTAGAAGTCAAACTCGGACACCTTCCATGATCAGCGCCAAAAAAATTTAAAAAATAAATAAATAAATTGGTACGCACGTAGCAGCTCTCACAGGTGGTGAGCTAAATGAGAAGGCTGCAAAAGACTTACATATCTCATGCCTGCATTCATCATGTATAAGGGTTATGAAGAGCGTAAAATTAAACACAAATACATTACCACATGCCTGAAAATCAAGCCCAATAAAAAATAAACTAATTACGCACACATACTTTGAATCCCAATTCCCAACTGATAATTGAGAGTTGGTGGCATAAGGCTTATAAATACCCAACATCTACACCCAGTTTTCTCTCTGTCTCAATTCCTGAGTTCTCTTAATTCCTTCCTCAACTTCTATCTTGAGCTTCCATTTGAGTGTACTTGTAGGTGGCATCAATGGCTTCAGTTGAGGAAATCAGAAATGCTCAACGTGCTAAGGGGCCGGCAACCGTCCTAGCCATTGGCACAGCTACTCCAGAAAACTGTATCCACCAGTCTGATTATGCTGATTACTATTTCCGGGTCACTAAGAGCTTATACATGACTGAGTTGAAGAAGAAGTTCAAACGCATTTGTAATTCATTAATCAAAGCATTAGTTTACTTACATGCTTAACATTTTTTTAAGTAGATGAGCCTGCTATTAGGCGAGGCCTAGCTCACCTGCAGGGTGATTGAAGGTTTCTAGCTTTGAGTATAGGTTTTAGATTAAATTACTTTAGAACTTCTAAATAGTTTTAAGTGTCCAATATTTATTTGCATCTACTGAGCAATGACCTGGAAGAGTTGTCCTTTTTAATCATGTGGCAATGCCTAGAAACACATTAGTAATTTCTACTATGATGAAAAATAATTTTACTTTACTTACTTATGAATATGTAAGATCTTCACTAATATACCAAATGTTGCGTCAATTGGCAAACTGATTATGTGTTCATGTTATCACTCTGCAGGTGAAAAAATCAATGATCAAGAAGCGTTGTATTCATTTGACTGAAAAGATGCTTGAAGAGCACCCAAATATTGGTGCCTCTACATGGGCCCCATCTCTTAACATACGCCAAGAGACTACATCACGAGATACCTAAGTCAGTAAGAAGCCGCCTTGAAGGCACTTAAAGAGTGGGGCCAGCCAAAGTCCAAGATCACCCACCTTGTATTTTGTACAACCTCGTGTAGAAATGCTCAAAATGGCTTATAAACTGCCAATCTCTTAGTTCCCGATCCTGCGAAGAGCTATGTTGTATCACCAAGGTGTCATGTGGAATCGCTCTTCAACCGCAAAAGATCTTGCACAATGCAGGAGCATCGTAGTTCCTGTGGGTGTGCTCGAGATCACCGTTGTTACATTTCTCGTGGGCCTTCAAGAAGCATTAGACTCTTTTAGCTGGTCAAGTCCTCGGTGATGGATCTCGCACCGTGACTTTCATTGATCAGATCCATATCTACTGAACTTACCACTTTTCCAACTTGTTTCGAAATACCAAACATTCATCCCTAATTCAAACAGTAAGCACTATGGTAACTACGCGGCGGCTCACCTTTCATTTATGGCCTATGTACCCAATTTGATTGGCTGCACTAAGAGAAATGTTTGGTTAAAGCTGAAACCAATGGCATACCATCAACTTGTTTTGGATTGTCATCCCTGCGCCTCCGCACTTTACGTTGAAGGCAACCATCTAGACAAAAGAACTGAACCAACAAGACATGTGCTATGAGTGGTAACATGTCTAGTGTATATGCGCGGTGGTTCATTTTGATGAGATGAGAAAGAAATTCTAAAGGAAACACAGGTGATGGATTAGACTGGAGTATTATTTATTTTAATTCAGTGTTTAATCCATTGAACTCGTTGTATACACAAAGATTCCTACACTATACAAATTAAGTGAAACCAAAGAATAATAGATTTTCATTGTTGATTGTCCGAATAGAAGAATAAAAGTATTTTTCTAAAGTTGATAATACTTCAGATATTGTATTTTCTTTGTTAAGCTTGTATTCTAATCAATTCATTGGTCAGACTTTCTTCATAGAGCTGAAAATTAAGCATGTGCTTCAAGTTCATTTGTTTATTATGCTGAGATCCTCAAACATTGTGATATATGTTGTGCTTATGTTTATTGATCTCAAATCCCTATCCGCTACTACTATTTTAGATTTTCTACTCTCTACCTTGTTCCATCACTCGATCGTTTTCACTTTATAGGAGGTCTAGTTATGGGCATCAGCATTAGAAGGATCAAGTCCTTTCAAAACCAAGGCTCATCTTGGTATCCGTGGGACGTGTGTTTGACTGTATATGGTAAAAATCAAACCCAACATTATGAAAACGTGAGATGCACGGAGCGTTAACAGCTCCAAGAGCTGGCGAAACGACTACGGATGATAGTATGTGGCCATAATAAGATTAACCACAAATGACTAAAAAGAACGTAAAAAATCGATTTAGCTGGGTCATTCTATGTGTGGGTTTTAGTAATGTTATGCAGTTAATAAGGTAGTGATTTTGAACGCCTTTGAGAAACAGTCAAAGCTCTTAATGCTTGTCCAACAAATGAGCAAAAACTAAGATAAGGGTTGGTTTGTTTCTTGTTTTTTAAAACCGTTCTTGAGAATAGTTTTATAAATACAAAGAACATGTCTTTGTTGTTCTCTTAAAATTGTTCTTGTTTTTTAAATCTTAGTGTTTATGTTTTTGTGTTTTTCTTTGTTCTCTTGTTTTTTAACAAAAAATGTAGTTTTTAAAAATAATAACAAAACACCTAAGCATCTCATATATGTTAGACATAAAGGAAATGTACTCTAATTAGGCAAAAGGAGGCAGACTTTATGCCGATTAGTGCAGGAAGGCAATACTGAAGAAGCGTGTGAGGGACCCACTCATGTCAGATGGTATGAGATTACATGAATTCAGCCTGCCTCTAACCGTACGTAAGCAAGAAGATTGTCATTTTTAGAGTATATTTTAAACTTATGACAAGGAGAAGTCGTAAATAAAATCAACCCTACATTCTATAATTGGTGGCATTATTTTTATCTGTTTGAAGATCACAATATGATAAATAATTAAAGAGTCATTTGTCCCACTTTTAAATATTTTACAGGATTAGTTAGTAACTTGAATTCCGAACCCTTGTTTATATCAGAGAATTTTTTTATTTAATTTTAATTAAGAAGTAGTCCCATTTAGGTATTCATAATATTTTTTAATTCAAAGTTTTTTTTTTTTTTTGAAGAGAAAAAATTTCATCAATATAAACATATAATCAAAATCGCTAAAACCACAAATTCAAATAACATCCAAGCAATGTAATAATGAAACGACCAAAGCTTATACACTGCTTTGGTCGAGCTTTATACATCTGATATTACTATCAGAATTGGGTTACCTTGACTCAGCTCTCGCAAAGATACCACGACTATTGATTTGATTTCTTTTCTCTAATTGTATATACTTTGCTTGTTCAAATCGTCAAAACACAAATAAATATCACATCACGACGAAGAAACTAAAACCAATATAATCGAGACGACACAACCACTCCACCCACTGCCATCTAATTTCCACAACCACACGAGCACAAAAAAGATACAATCACACGCGCACCAAGGACCACGACTCAAATCACAAAAACATATAAAATCCCAACCAGCGTTAAATCCACTTTATCGGTTTTAAAAAAATATATAAAGAGGTGTAGGTGATTTTAGGTCAAGAATAACTAAAAATCACCCTCATTGTTTAAAATTAAGAGGCACAGAAAAAAGTTGAGAGAAAAGTAAGGCTATGGGTTTCAAAAAAACATATTAAGATAATATTTTGAGCATATGAAAAACGTTAAGAATATACGAGTAAACATATTAATTTATTTAAAAATTAAAAAAAAAAGACCATTTTCAAAAAATAAAATATAAAACTATTTCAATTTCATTAGATTTCTGGCAAGAGAGAACAACTTGGTTTGTAACCTAAACTTATGTTATGCTAAAACATTTAGGACGCTAATGGTAGTAAGGTGGTAGAAAAATAATAATATTTGTGTGGGAAAGAGGAACTCATTTTCATGTTCCTTTATAGGTGATAGTTATCACAATTATGATAATTTGATAAAAATTCAATAATGATGATCTAATCTTATATTTATTCATAAATTATATAACAAGAAAAATATGATCATAAACTTCTTCTCAATGTTGGGATATGGAATACATATTCACAATAGAAAATATGAATAATAAAAAGTAATACTTTCCAATTATCAAATTTGCTTTTAAAATGTAAGACTTGAATTACTTTCCAATACTTCCAATTACTTAATAATAAAAATTTTAATTGATGAGTTTTCATTAATCATGATATTTTTTAAATGATGATAATGTGGTATTAAATATGTAATCGATGCTCTTTGAGGCCTATCTCAAATAGTAAAATGATACGGTATACAAAGAGAGCTGGAATCAAATCTTTATAAAATATTGTATTATAATATAACATATAAAAGGAATAAAACGCAAAAAATAAAAAAAGTAACCCAGTTACTCAGACTTAGTTGAATTGCCTTTCAGTATGTTAAATAACATGATATAATCCAACTTGGAATTCTGCTTATTGAGATTATTTCATGGAATTTAGGAAGTCCAACTTGGGATTACCTTTTCTAATCAGCCAGAAAGAAAATTGGCAGCAGCTTCCTGCTCTCGTGGAAAAGTCAAATGAGGCTGCCAAATTAAGTCTTTATCTCTATACATAGAAAACGTCACTTTGGTGTGATGCATTCCATCGTTGCGGGTTGTGAATAGCAGAAAACCCCAAAAAAAAAACTGCGCACATGTACTTTGAATCCCAATTGATGATTGACTGCCAATGGATGAGAGTTGGTGAGACACGGCTTATAAATACTCTACAATATTCAAACCCAGTACCTCCAAGCATTCGAGTTCTCTCTTCCTCTTCCTCAACTTTAACTTCAGCTTCCATTTTAATTAGTACTACGTCGAGCTATATCAATGGCTTCAGTTGAGTAAATCAGAAACGCTCAGCGTGCTAAGGGCCCGGCCACCATTCTAGCTTATTGGGACAGCTACTCCAGAAAACTCATCCACCAATCTATTTATGTTGATTACTATTTCCGTCACCAAGATGAGCACATGACTTGAGTTGAAGAAGAAGTTCAACCGTATATGTAAGTATATTCTTGCACTAATTTCTTAAATATATGAGTAAGACTAACTTTTTATGCTTGTTTCAATAGTTAAATGCATGTCGTGTTCATCATTGAATAATATACTATATGACTTGTTTATTGGTAAAGCTAATGTTTTCAAGTTATTTTACTTATTGTGAAAATCAATGATTAAGAAGCCGCTAAGATTCATTTGACCGAAAAGATGCTAGAAGAGCACCCAAATATTGGTGCCTACATCCCAGTCTCTAATATACGCCAAGAGATCATCACTGCTGAGATACCTAAGCTCGGTAAGGAAGCGCTTGTGGAAGGCTCTGCAGGCCAAATTAAAGTCCAACATCACCCACCTTTGTATTTGTACAACCCTGGTGTAGAAATGCCTGTGCCGATTATAAACTTGCTAATCTCCTCTGGTCTTCGATCCTTCGTTAGAAGAGTTATGTTGTACCATCAAGGATGCCATGCCGAGGAACAGCTTCTTCAGATCGCTAAGGATCTGCGAGAAATAAACGCAGGAGCACGTAGTTCTTGGTGTGCTCCGAGATCATAACAAGTTACATTTCGTGGGCCTTCAGATGCTTTTGATTCTTTGTCATGTCCTTTTTGGAGATGGGTCTTCAGCTGTGATCATTGGATCAGATCCAGATGTCTCTATTGAAAGGCCACTGTTCCAACTCGTATCAGCAGCTCAAACATTTATCCCTAACTCAGCAGGTGCTATTGCAGGTAACTTACGCGAAGTGGGACTCACCTTTCATCTATGGCCTAGTGTTCCCACTTTAATTTCTCAGAACATAGAGAAATGTTTGGTTAAAGCTGGGAAATTAATTTGGTATTACCGATTGAACTTTTTATTTTGGTCAAGCCACCTGTGGGGCCTCGCAATTCTTGATGCAAATGAAGCAAAACTCAATTTGGACAAAAGAAACTTGAGGCTACAAGACATGTGTTATGAGTGCGTAACATGTCAAGTGCATGCGTATATTTATTTTGGATGAGATGAGAAAAGAAATCCCTAAAGGGAGAAAAGTGCTACCATGTGATGGATTAGATCGGGAGTATTATTTGGTTTTGGACCGGTTTGACTATTGAAACCGTTGTGCTACATAGCGTTCCTACAATCTCACCTTAAGAGAAGTGAAAGGGAAATGATCCGAATGTTGTATTGTCTTGAATAGAAGCTAATAGCGTACTCATTCTAAAGTGGATATTACTTTTATAATATTTCATTACTTTAATTTGTTGCTTGGATTGTAATTAATTCATTGTTGGACTTTCTTTTACTAGAAATTATGAAGATGAGTTTCCAAGTTCTATTGTTTCATATATTTTCTAAGGACTTCTCAAGCAGAGTGATATTGTTGTGTCCATATAAATTTTAGATTTATATATATATTAATGGATTTGACCTCAGATTTGCATAACAGAACTACCTTTGACTCGGTTAAAAGCTTTAACCTCCTCGCTTGGACTATTTCATCTCCACATCTTTTCGGTAGAAGCACCCAAATATAAATCCAGCATACATTAATATCTTGGGAAACAGCCTTTAAAAAATGATCAGCTATAACATATATCTTGTGTCTCATTATTGTTTGATTTTATATTTGAGGTTTAAAAGAAAGAAAATCTCCACTATTAATTGAATAGATTTGTAAATTTTAATTTATTTTGGACAATTACAATTTTTATTAAATAATAATTTATTCAAATTTCTTTATCTAGTGATTACTTTAGTTAATCTAATTCAATGAAAATGTTAATGATAGTTACTAATAATCTGATATAGTAGAGCAAAATTCTTATTATAGCAATATTATAATTTTTTTAGCAGGATATATTCATTCTAGTTCGCTTTGTTTGTACATTTGTTCATGATGTAAAATTTATCATTTTTTAGCAGATTAAATAAAATACGATATGGCTACTGAGGCCTCGGTCTCAATTATTAAAGGATTGACTCAAGTATAGAGAAGAATCTGATTAGAGTCTCCGCTAAAATAAATGCAACAACGTTGTAATTCCAAGTTAATATATGTAAAAAAACGGCATGTAAGATTATACAAAAGAGTTCTAAGAAATGGAATATTTTATATATTAAATTATTCTTTGAAGAGAAAATTAATTTTTTTTTATTCAAACTAACAATACATCGAAACATTAAATCAAAATTGCCAAAAACCATTAATGATGAAACAATATCCAAGATAATAACATAATGAATTGGTTCAAAGCTTATACATTTGATAGTCAGAACTACACATTTCATATATTACTATTGTGACTATAATGGTCGATGCTTCTTTCAATGCACAGATCTCCTTTTTTCCTCCCGAGAGCTTATTGAAGATCTCCAATATTTTCCTTAAATTGTGATATAGGATCCCTTGTAGTGCCACAGATATTTAGAACGATTACGCCACATAGACTATAAGGGTTTTACATCATTGTCCTCGTACGATACAAATTTTTACTTTATGATTTTAAGCTTTTTTAACTCCACCTTCGCCAGTGTACTTATACCCTTTTGCGTCAAGAGTACTTAGGGATATCAAATTCCTTTCAAATCAGAAATATGTCCTGGGACGTCACTCAAGAGTACCGAACTACTCCAACAAACATCTTAATTTAACTATCCCACACTGCTACCTTACAAGATGCATTGTTACCCATCAAAACCGCACCTTATGCACGTGTTCATATGTGTAGAGAACCAACCTGCATTAGGAGTCATGTGAAATGTACAACTGTGAATCTGCACCCACTTCTACCCAGCCGACCGCCTTCGACACAACCAAAAGTTCTTCATCGGTCTGATCTGATTCCACAACACTAGCCTCACCAGATTTCCCAGATTTCCCAAATTTCCTAGATTTCTCTTCTTGTTTATTCCTGAATTTCTTCTCCTTATTCTACAGTTTGAAACACTCCTTCTTGATGTGACCTTTTTTCTTGCAGTAGTTGCAAATTTTATTCGAATTAGCCGGATTTTGAATTTTTTCCGTTTTTCACTCAAAATTCTTCTCATGGGCCACTGTACAAATTGTGCTATCTCCTTGCGCTTCAAGCCCTACAATTAATAGCTTCATTTTCCTTAGAAAACAGAGCCTCATAGACTTCATTTAGGGTTAGGGTATCACGACTATATAAAATCGTGTCTCTGAAAGTAACATACGAATTAGGAAGCGAACATAACAACATTAACCGTAGATCTTCTTCTTCATATTTAACCTCCAAAGTTTCCTGATCCGCCACAATTTCTTTAAAGGTTGTAAGATGATCTTCTAAAGACGTACCTTCTGCCATAATGTGCGAATACAATCATACTTTAAATGCAACTTACTCGTAAGACTTTTCGCCATGCACAGTTCTTCCAACTTCAGCTATATCGCATCGGCAGTCTTCTCCTTTATAACATCTTGCATAATCTAATTCAATAAATGAAGGTGAATGAAGGTGAATCTGAGATATGTTTCATGCATCCTTACGCTTCTTCTCCTCTTTGTCAACGATGACGGCATTTTGTCAATCCTCAGCAACGCATCATCCAAATCCTTATAAAAGGCCACGCACATCTTAACTTTGCCACAACTTAAAATTTGAAAATTGTGGATTCAACAAGGGAATCTTTTTTATTTGCTATTGTCATTGACAAAATCTGGAAACCTAATGGCTCTTATACCACTTATTATGATCAATGACACAATAAAAATGAAATAAAGAAAACTCATGATTTAATGGAAACCCTAGGGAAAAAAACCACATGTAGAGGAGAAAGTTTCACTATGAATCTAAGAAAGAATTACAAAGTACAGCGGTGTAGGAAAAACCCTAATGTGTTGATATGACGAAAATACCCGAGTAGAAAGGTCCATACTACGGGAGCAAGCCCCCGCATCCCCTTGGGATCAGTTGTGGGTTATGCTCGCCCCAACGCCCAACTCCTCCATATCACAACAAATCCCTATTTTTTATCAACTTTTCTTTCACAAAGTCACACTACAGATCTTCTGGTCAACATAAGCCCAAACCAAATCTGTGCTACAAATCAACAATTGTAGGTACATAAGTCGCTTTGTTATAGTTATGACATGTGCAAAGCCCAATTATTATTTAGAAATTCAAGTTTGTTGATGATAGTTTTCAATATTTGCACACAATAACTTGTAATGATAATACAGAAGTGGATATCATGTAATTAAGGATTATTGTTGATCGAGATGTATTAGATGTTGATTGAAGAGACATGAGTTATCAAGGGAAACTTGTGTCATCTATTGATTTAGAATAATTGTAAAAAAACAGAAAATGTAAAATACATGATTCTGTATGTTTTCATAAAAATCAGGTTTCAAGTATGTAGTATCTAGATGTTATCTAATAAATTATAGGTATTATCTTAATAGTCCTAGATATTACCATAATGAACAATCACACAAGTACTTATGTTATTAATGTAGTACCTAGGTACTACCATACTTGAAACACAATGATTTTCTATGAAATCATACTAAACCATGTATTTTGTATTCTTTATGTCTTCTTCGTAATTATTCCCAAATCAATGAATTAAAACACAAGTTTCCCTACAAATAATCTAACAATGTAGCAGTTACCAAATCATATTAACTTTTATTTATCCTCTCACTATTAGAATCTAAAAGGTTGAAATCAGGAGGAAATTTAGGAAAAGTTGGAACGAGACAAACCACTTGAACTTAACAAGCAGGCATGGGCAGTATGTCCACTTCAAGTTGTATGCTTTCTAGGATGACAGTGCATGAGCCATAACCCTGAAAATTATCCATGTTGATTAGCAGAACCAAAAGATTAAGGTTGTTGTGTTTAGTTCCGAAAGTGATGAAGGAAAGAAAAAATGAAGGAAAATGATTTTCTAATATTTGGTTTTTTGGGAAAATTTTGTAAAGAAAATAAAATATAAGTACATTATTAGAAACTATATATTTTTTTTAAAATTTGTTAATCTTTATTGATGAGCCAATATAAGTAAATTTAGTTTGAAGTAACAAATAAAATACAAATGAATTGTTTAAATTTTTATTTTTATTTTCCTTTCTTTTCTTTTACTTTTCCTTTATTTTTTGGGTGATTTGATTTAAAAATACCTTTGAAAACCCAATTTTAAAATTTGACCTTTCATTAAATTTATTTTATTTGACAAAATATTTTATTTTCTACAAAAATAACATATTCTTTTAAGAAATAATGTAAATACATGAAATGAAGAGAAACATTTTTGTCTAAAATGGATTATTTTTTAAAAAAAACATAAGAAATGTTATATTCATAAATTTAGAGTTTTTTATTTCTTTTAACCAAATATTTCCTATTCTTTTCCCTAGCATTTTTTAAAAAATTCGAAACCAAACATAACCTAAGACATATTAATAACAGAAGAAGAACATACCAGGATTATCTGCTCTCAATCTGATGGCAGCCCATCCATCCTTCGGAACCCCAATGATGTCAACATAGGGTGAATCATCCGTTGTAATTCCCGGGGTCACCCTTACTGGTTGAAATTTCAAACCATCACCTACTCGTGGGTACCATGAGCCCAGTTCTGGCTCCCCTAGCCAAATCTACCAAACCCTAAGAGCCCTAATAGATCAGCCCAAAAGCCAAATCTGGCCCAGAACGTTTCCTACTGTTCCTCCGCCCCGGTGCCCCAAGGGGACTAGGGCCTAAAAAGCCAAATTTACCAGAACGCCCAAATATCCTCCACCCGGTGCTCCGGCGCTCTATTCCTGACGCTTTACTCAAGTTTCCTTTCCTGGGCTTCTAAGAATCTAATTAAAATGAAATCACAACGACTTTTCATGATATAAGTGTAAGTTCTCTCATGAACCAATCGTCGCTCCAATGGAATAGGAAGCATCTTCAATAGGCCGTCCCATCAGAAGGCATACATGAAAGGAAGAACAAGTCATCCTTCCCAAATGGGGAAGCCACCTTTCCCTATCTTTAAGGAAGAAATCGTCACTCTCCAAGAAAGATGGATCCTCTTTCTCCCTCCATAAAAGAGAAGTAAATCACACCAAATGAGGTACGAGATTCTTGATTGAGATAACTGCTACTCTAAGCTCTAAGTCTTCCAGAAAAAGACTAACTTTGCCATCGGAGGGGCGACGGAACACCACCGTCGTCTTCTTATTTATTTTGCAGGTTGCAAATGTTAACCTGTGAATGTTCGGCCAATCCACTAACTCGAATTCAAGACTACAATTGGCACCCGCCGGGAAATAATGGAAAGAAGAAGTCCTCAGACGATACGAGAGTCAGTACACCCGCTCCTAGGTGATCTCCCAATCCGGCCCAAATTGCTCAACATCCCACCC
Organism: Tetrastigma voinierianum; assembly: GCA_016808115.1. Lineage (NCBI taxonomy): Eukaryota > Viridiplantae > Streptophyta > Magnoliopsida > Vitales > Vitaceae > Tetrastigma > Tetrastigma voinierianum. The sequence continues at coordinate 28,020 of JAEQBH010008488.1, read as the reverse complement.
ACCAAACTTACCCACCATGTCCTGGTAATCCAGAAAATCCACTCCATCGAGGACCGCCTCCTCGCGCCAGAAACGGAGGCGAAACAGAGGAGCAGCCCGAGACGGTCAATTACTAGAACGCAAGGACTCACATGTTAGAGAACACCGCTACGAACCCGCTGTAGTCAAGCAGCCCGAGAACCCCAAAGGTGGCCCCATAATGAGCCCCCTCTAGCTCCCGGCGAATAGCGGGAAAGAGCCCGCCCTACCCGAACACTACAAGGATCATCAGCCGATGACGAGCCTTCTTCGACAGCCTTCCACTTCCCTTGCCGCCACTACTCCGAAAGCAACGCTGGCCGAGTCCGTAAAGAGACCTCTCTCCAACTCCACCAGGTTATGAGTGAACAACACGCCGAATACGAAAGAGGACAAAGAGACCGCTCGTAATCGCCTCGAACAAATGGCCACCCTGGGCTCGAGGAACCGCCTTCATTTCTACACGCCGTCTCCCATCACAAAGATATTTGTGACTCATGAACCTCCTCGCGGATTCGGTGATTCATTCATTTGCTATGTACAATGGCTCCTCCGATCCAGACGGGATCACATGTTGCACTTCAACGAGCATGATCCTCAATGCCTGGATTTATAGACTGCGGTAGTGTCTCACAAATTTCAAAGGGCCCCAGCTGCTTGGTCTTCCACAAGCTTCCTAGAGGGTCGACAAACTCATTCTAGTTGTGGGTCGTTCGTCTCCCAAAGATCCGTGCTCGCCAGGCGTAGCGGGAATATCGCCTCCTCCAAAGCATCTCAAACAAGATTAATCCATCCCGACTTCGCTGTATATCAACAAGCCGCCCAAAGACGATAATGGCAGATGGATGCGTCCGCAAAACTTCCGGAGAAGCTGGATGACTCACCTGCTTCTTCCGCCTTTTATCCTCGATCCGCCATAATCCATGGAGGAACTATATCTACGGCGCATAAGTTCTCCACACCGGTAAAGACAACATTCGGCCGCCGCAACCGTAATGATAACCACCTGCAGTAAATAGCCACCGCCAAAGGCCTATCCAACTGTAAGAGCGCCAAAGCCAAAGGACTGGCGCCTCGACGCAGCCGAAAAGAGGAAGGAGCCCCCCACTCTACTCTCTAATATCGCTTATGAACGGATCCCAATTCTCATTTGGGACCTCCCGATTTTAAGGGCCCCCACCTATAGGGCGAATCCGCACTAATGCAATGTATCCCTAAGGTGCGACATCACAGACCATGGCCACTGAACCAACCACCGCCAAAGCTCAAGTTCCTAGTAGAAAATCGATTCGGGCCGGGCAAATTTCGTAGATATATACGAGCCAATCCGCTGGTGACAAGAGCTTCACGGGTCGACACTGGCCATTGTTGATATCGAGCATGCCTCGGCCCCTGCAGAAACCATCAACTTTATATCGGGGACCTACGATAACCAATATCACCAAAAGTGAGGGAGAAAAATACCCCAGATGCCCTCGCCGAGCTGCAAACACCGTCAAGACTAAGAGAACATCACACAATACAATTTCATTGATGCCCCATATCCTTCCCTATTAACCCTACCCGAGTCATTACCCCTCATTACGATGCACTTGTACTCACTCGCTTCAGATTAATCTGCCATGCAATGTGGTCCCTCGCCAGATCCGTGCAATGCAAATTACTTCTTATTTGGCACCCCAAATTCTTCGTGCAAATGAGAGTCCCGCTCAATCATCTCAGTTCCGCTGGCAGGGTTTGTCCAGGTTTAATGGGGCTACCACACTGACAGTTGGGGATATCGCATTTCCCGTCCAAGCGGGTCCAGTAATTCAACAAGTACTATTCTCGGTGGTAGAGGATTTAGCCGCAATGCCATCCTCGAAATGGCCCGGCTACACGCCCATGAAAGCGATACGATCCATGATACCACCAAACAATAAGCCATGATCACACCGAGCAAGTCGAATTCTTCAAGGAAGTCGCTAGCCGTATGACAATGCTATCAAACTTCAATGGAAGACGCGAACAAAGGGAATGCTCCAATGAACCATCCCTTGAGGGCCAACCTCACAGAATAGCACCACAGCTGCCCGCCTCGATCCGCCAGACAGAGTCAGCCGGGCGCTGATCCCTTTAGCTTAATTATACTCTCGACGGACTCCGACAGATGCAGACCGTGGTTAGTACCGTCCGAGGTGGAGAAGGCCCACTATGCCGTGGTGATACGCTAACGCTAATGTATTTGCTTCGAGACCATGGCGATATGATCGAACAAGCCCCACACACGCTCACATAGACTAAACGCCGCCCATCCGCTGCCGTCGACAAAAAGTGAGACGCTTTCACCCAAACCGCTACTTGGTCATCCATCGTGAGGTCGATAATCTTCTCGGAATTTGATTTGACTGTATAAAGCGTAAATACCCCGAATGGTCACAATACGGTAGTCATTCCAAAGAAGGGAAAACGGAGAGTATGTGTGGATTACACAAACCTCAACGACGCCCTCATTCAAAACAGCCTTCCCTCGCCCCGCATAACCGTATTGTGGACGCCTGGCAGCAGTACTCAGAGTGCTATCTTTTCCTGACGCCTTCAAGATGTCGCCCACCGCATCCCGCCACCTTCCAATGGGCGGAAAACATCGCTCATCACTCCCATGGACTCTATCAAGCATAAATGTGATGCCTTTCGACTTAAAGAATGCAAGGGCCACCTATAAGAGGTTGGCACGAAGATGTTTCTCGACCGCGTTTAAGATAAATGGTAAGTCTACTGATGATATAGTCGGTAAAATCCAAGCAACGCTAGACTACGCCGCACATCTCCAAATGCATTCACCTTCTCGTAGAGTATGGTATGAAACTAAACCCTTAAAGTGTGCCTTCAAGGTCAAGATCTACCGACTCGGGCTTTATGTGTCCCAAAGGGGAATAGAGGCTAATCTTACGCCCATACATTCAGAATCACCTACTTAACTCCAAGAATCCAAAGAATCGGATCGGGTCGGTCAGTCGCTTCGCATGCTTATTTCCCTGCCTGAAGAACCGTTGAAACTCTTCTCTTCACTACCCCGAGGGGAGCCAACCGGCGTAATGGAAAGAGTGAAATAGACTGCACTCGTAGAAATCAAGCAATACTCCTCGACAGATTCCCCGATTCTCAGGAGCCCTAGTTTCTGACACGCCCATCTCTACATAGCAGCCGACATAAAGAATAAGCACGCCTATTCAAAGAATGTGGGACGCAGTCGAGGCTTGTGTTTTAGTCGCAAGTCCTTAACCGATGCGAAACCAGATATACCACTAACGAGCCGCCTCTCGCCCTCCGCATGGGGCCACAAAAATCCGCCCATACTTCCAAGCTCATCCCATTGTGGTACTAACCGATCTTCCACTACGAGGCACAATTCACAAACCTGATCTCTCCGGGAGAATGGCCCGCTAGGCAATGGAGTTAAGTGAGTATAGCATCCAGTACAAGCCGAGATCTCTCACAAGGCAGCCCTCATGACTTATTGTAGAAATTCACATTAGACACTCCGCCTTATGAAATGGGTCAGGATGACCGCTGTATATGTGGCTTCCACAAACTCCAAATACTGCATCGCTATAATTAACCTTCTACCGGGGAGAGATTAATAAAAGATTTAGGCTTCAAAGACCACCAACAACGAAATAAAATAATGGCAATGGTAATCGGACTAGAGCTCAGACCGCCACGTGCTTAACAATCTTCGGTTCGTGAGCGACTTGCAACCGTCATTTCATAGCAAAGCACGTTGCGAATTTGAGTCCGTGAGACCCTCACGACAAAGTACGCTCCTACTAAGCACAAATTGAACACCCTCCTACCCGAAAATCGAACATGTCACCCGAGATCAGAATGAGGGCGATGCCTTAGCCGCCGTGGGCCGCTTCACACCGGGAGCAAGGGAAACCAGATTCTCCCCATCTATCAACCGGAACCCACATCGTATGCTTCCAAATAAAACTGATAGATGAAGTTCCCAATCTGGGATGGACCCTATACGACTCATACTTAATACCTGGGAACCACTGATGACAAGAGATAAGGCCCACGAGGTTCTGATTCAATGAATTAGATTCCTCCATGATAGACTGCACCATAATGCGATCCCTAAAGGTCATACTGATGTGTCTAACCTCCCAACAAAGGGGCCAAGATGTGTTACAAATCGCATGAAGGCATATATGAATCACCCTGGGAAGAACCTCTAACCCACTCGCCCACCAGGGCATATCGCCAACTATGAAGTCCGACGCTGAATAATCGCCAAGAACAAATGTGACCTTGCCAATGCAAGTGTAACGTCCCTATCTGAAAATCGTTTGCAAGACTCGAGGTGGGCCATTCTCCTCAATGGGGAATCGATATTGCCTACCATTCCTACTCGCCCGGGCCAAGAAACTATTGGTCACACTGATTATTTCAAAGAATGGATAGAGGCTAACGCCTTCTCATCAATCAGCATAGATGTTACTCTATTATCCGAAAACATCATTCCCGTCTGCCTGCAGATCCCGAGATCAATCATATCTAATAACTGCCACAGCCACAAATGAGTCTACCCGATTTTGCCAGAATTGAAAATAAAAAATTTATACTCTACCCCCAGATCCACAAAGCAATGGCCAAGCGTGGTTTCTAACAAAACCCCTCACATTGATCGCTCTAGAAAAATAATTAGACTCTTCTAAAGGGAAGTGGGTGGAAGAACTTCCCAGAGTGCTCTAGCTCACGTAACCACCCGCCTGCACAACCCCGCATTTTCTCCTTTGCGTCGCTACTAGATGGAAGTTGTTATCCCTACTAAGGTTAGCCCGCCCACCATCCGTGACAGCCACGCCCGATTCGTAAAATGCGACCGATAGTCGTGGAGTTAGACGTAAGTGATGAGCTATGGAAGCCGCTGAATCCGCATAACGCTCCCAGCAAATTCGCCGCTTGGGCGAACTCTATAATGTACGAGTAAAGCCTCAAGAGTTTCAAAATGGCTGATCTAGTCTTAAGGAAAGTTTTCTGCATCGCAGACCTAATCACGGAAATTCCAACCCAATCAGGGAAGGACTTTATAGCTGCGGTGCGAGCCTGCAAAGCCGAGTCCCACGCTTATAGATAAAACAGATGGAACCCTATACCAAGAATGTAATGCCACGCACTGAAAAAGGTATTATCAATAAAAGAACATTTTATTTTTGTCACTCCCATATCCTCGCATACCTTCCATTATACATGGTCAAATTCAAAAGCCCGGTGGCGCAGGAAACTCCACCATCCTACCCTGCAGACAGATAGAACCCTGAATGGGTCAATCTGAAGTCCGAACGGCGCAAAGAACTCGACCTATCCCACTGTAGACAGATAATCTCTAGCTGGGGTCAAATTCTAAAAGCCTAGATGCTGATAAAGAACTCCACCTATCCGACCACTTAGATAACCTCTGTAATGGTCAACTAAACTCTGATGGCACAAGAACCGACTCCATCCTACTGGCTTAGATCATCTAGCTAGTCAAATTAAAAGCCCTGATGGCGCAAAGAACTCGACCTCCATCCACCCGCGATAACCTCTAGCTTGTCATTCTCAAAGTCCTGATGGCGCAAAGAACCCGACCTATCCTACTCCATTTTAGATGGTTTTAGCCGGGTCAAATTCAAAAAGCCCGTGATGGCACAAGAACCGACCTATCCGGCCCGACTCTAGAGCAACTCTAGTTTGTCAATTAAAGCCCTGATGGCGCAGAATCGACCCATCCGGCCCTAAGATAGATAACCTTTAGCTGTTTAAATACTAAAGCCCTGGACACAAGTAAAGAAATGACCATCCACAAAGATAGACTACTTAGCCGGGTCAGGGAAATACAAAAGCCCTGGTAGAATAAATAAATGACCTATCCGGCTCAGCATAGATCAATCCAGCTGATCAAATTCAAAAGTCTAGGTGACCTAGTGAACGACCCATCCGGGCAACACAAGAGGCGGCCCATCCGGCTCAATACCGATGATTTCTAACAGACGCACTCGAATGAAGCACTTAACAAAAATCAATGCAAACTTGGATGGCGCAATATTAAAACATTCAGCAGGGTATTGAACAAAAATTTAACGAAAAAGAATAAGATGAGGTAAATTGTTTGGTACAACCACTTAACAGTATAAGTCTCGTCTCATAAAACCCTAGTTGACTATGGCATCCTCAACCCCGCCAACCGGCAGGTTTGGACCCATCAGAGAATTGCCTCTCCGACAAAGGGTCAGCTATTCTCCCGGCTAATTCTCCTGCTAATCGCACCGGATCCAAGGTCGAGTGGCCGACGAGATGCTTCGGGGTCACGGGGTTAGCAAAGACCCCTAGAGTTAACGGATCGAAGGGATCCAGATTCCATCCGGATTCACAGAGGCTTGCTCCCCAAGATATGTCAGGCGTGAAAACGCGAACACAACCATAGCCATAGTTGAACAGTGTGTCGCCACTTGCACTGAACTCGGCCTCCATCGCTTCTCTATCGCACCCGCCTTCTCCTAAGGCGACTTAAGTCATCCTTTATAGTCCCCAGCTCTATGACCAAGGCAAGTCTCTCGTCCGCCAAACGGTTGTTCTCTTCTTCCGCCTTCTTACAGGCTTCCCCCGCTACGACTAACACCTCTTGAGCTACTCCACGCTCGGACTCCGCCCTCAGGCGAGCATTTTCCGCAACCACTAAGGCACGTTGAACCCGGGCAAGCTCAGACTCCACCTGTGCTTAGGTATTAACGGCCCCTTCGATCTGCAACTCACATCGCCGCCCATGACGCGCCACATCCTCTCAGCCGCCCCGCCACTCTTTCAATGCATTCCTTAGCCTCTAGCCCGTGCGACAAAGACGTCAATCCCTACTTTTAATGATGTGCTGCGCCTCCCGCCTACCATCTCGACGGACATATAATCTAGCTGCTCGACTTCCCTTATCGAGTTCGAACCTCATGATGGCGCCATGTTCGAATAGCAATGACGTACCGCAAGGAAACCCATACGCATAAAAAATCGCTGTGGGCATTAATATCACAACGAAACTCGCTATCTTACCATTTCAGTCGACTGGACATAGTTACGGTTGCGGACTTGCATCCCGTCATCGATTATCCGCTCAATGTCTTCCTTCTGGGTCCCTGCTAGAACGCTCACCGAGTAGTCCTCACCAAGACCCATGCCCCGGGCAGCTACCGGCATCCGAAGCATATGCAGATACAAATTGTTCATCCTGGCCGCCGCACCTCTCCGCAGCTGAAAGGCCCTAAACTGACGCATGACGAACTTCACCTGCTCGCCCCCGAGGGCCGATACTTCCACTCTGGAGGCTCGCCCGCTGTGGACACAAGAGTTGGTTATGATCCGCTCCGGCGAATAAAACAGCAAATGGACGCATGAACTTCGACCCCGCCAAGTCAACCCTCATCTAAGGTGAATTACCAAGAGGCCTCGAACTCCGTCGGCCTCTTGACTCTGTCGCCACCCCGCCGACCGCTTGATTTATGGCCCTGGCCCGAGAATCCAAGGATGACAATGCTTGAGATTCATCCTCCCGCACGGCAGCCGACCGATCTCGCAGTCAAGCAGATCAGACTTCATCGTTGGAACTCGCCGCTCTCTTTTACGGGCGGCGAATCAAGCCCAGCTATTAGCCCCGCTTCATCCTTCTCCCGTTCCTCCTCCTCCAAATCCCGAAATCCTCTGCCCGCGCTAACCCGTGGAATGGAATCCTCCCCTCGACCTGCTGCCCGTCGCCTCATTGCTCCTTTCCTTTAATCGCATCACGGGGCAGATCCGCACTCGCTTCGCTAAAGGCGCTGCTCGACGCTACTCGTTCTCCGACTCAGGAATGGGTCAGCGTAACTAGAATCCCACCGTGAGGTCGACAACCCGAGCGCGTCAGCACCCCCGCACCGACTGGGAGCGCCTCAACTACTCGCTGCGGAGGAATCCGCACCGCCAAACCAAACGCCGAGGTCGTTAGTCGACAGTGCTCCCTTCCACGATTACCCAGCGCAAATCTGGCCGGGAAACGACCGAGAGTGTGGCGGAGTTTCCAAGCTCGCGCTCACTACAGACATATTGTCTCGGAGTCGAGAACCTTATAATGACGCCCTAATTAATATCTCCGATAACCGAATGATTTTCAAGCTTCGACTTCTCCACCCAGCTTCTCACTTAGGCCTCCCGCCGCCAAGCCTTACCTACACGAGCAACCCAAGGCTAGTCCATCATCACATACTAATATCCCGAAAGGCTAATGCATTGTCTAACTCACCACACACTGGAAAGATTAAGACCATTGATATCGAACTTAAAGATCTGGGGAGCCCGAGGACTCGCCCTGTGGTCCCCTTTACTAAAGAACACTCCTTTTCATTTCGGGCCAGTGAGCTCTGGGAGCCCGCTAACAACCTTAAGTCAGTGGATTCGTAATCCAACGATGTACATCCCGGCCACCCCGCCCCGACTCTTAGAAAATAATTATACACGCCGGACCAATGAGAGGTCGAAGTTGATATAGTGGTCTAACACGCAAGACCCGATCAAAATACGAACGACGCCATGGATAAGAGCCGGGCTCGGGCGAAACGTAGAAATCATGAATCAGTAAGACGAAGCGATTCTACGTTAGCGCTGGGTAAAAACATACCATTATGTTCTCTTCCACCCAAAGTGGACTCGTCTGGCCCTTCCATCAACCGGCCGGCGTTATCAAAATTCCTCGCAATAAGCCATTAACTCCTCCATCGCTGCGGACAAAGATGATGTCGCGGTGTAAGGCGTCGTCGGTTAGCGCTCCGAGGCGACCACTCGTGGAAGTTTCTTCCTGACCCCTCGCCATTCTACAAGCAGATCAAAAAGAGAAGAGAAAACGAATATTAGGCTCTGGGCATATACCCAATTGGTACAAAGGCATACCCCAAGCCCAGGCAAGGACCGCCCGGCCGGGCTAGCGTTAAATCACATCCTTCCCTTCCAAGCTTCCCTTTACAACTGAAACTGGGCCACTCACCAAGGACCAACATTACTAAGGGGCGGATGATGGTTACCGCTGCAGTTCAGCGTGCCTGCAACAATGTCCCGTGAACGACGCAAGATGTAATTCGCCCTATTCGTAGTAATTAGTCACTAGAGAAAGCAAAGATAAACCAAAATGACAATTAAAAGGAAAAGAGTACGACTTAATGATGCCTATCTATATATATTGCCGCCTAGGGCCTGTAGTCGCATTTAATGCAGCGAGGACTGATTGTCTACCCAAGATCTCAACTATCACGACGGTTCGCGCTCTAGGGCACTATAGACTAAGGTGGGCCAAGCCCAGGGGCCTTTCTCTCGGGCGATTAAACCGGTCCGTTAACAAGTTTTATGATGTCCAACTGGCCTCAAATAGACAGAATGTCCGGCGTCGCACGTAATCATAATAAGGCACCTAAGTCGATAAAACCGTAATTTATTAATTACATTCAGTAAAAGGTGTTCACATTATACAATAAATGCTTACCGCTACAATCATATTACAACATGACAAACTAATATTCATAACACCCGAAATAATAAGAAAACAAGCAGGATCCGTCTGAACCAACAAAGAGTTTTTACCGTAAAGAAAAAGGAAATATGGAGATGTGGGTCAGCATAGTCAAGAAGAATGGAAAGACTGAGATTTGTGGGCTGAAAGAGACGGCCATGGGGCTTTCAAGAAGAAGGGCAGATGCGCATGGGGTCACGTGAGGCTAAGAAGGAGGAGAGGGGTCAGAAGCCTCGGAGCCGACCCTCGCAGGATTCAACAAGAAACTTTGTGCTCCATTCAAGTTTTAACCACCCAAACACCTCCTCCCTAAACATTTTCGACTACTAAAAACTACGCAGTTTTGGCCGATCCATGCTTGGAAGGCAATTTATCAACAATCGATCATCACCATCCTTCATCCCAAGAATCCCCCGATTCCGGTAGTCTCACTCCAACATTCAATTTATCCTTCTCCGCGCATAAACATGGAGGACCAAGATGACGACGAACCTCAAGCCACCTTTAGCCTTTTTAGTACCGCCTCTAAAGCTCAGGATCAACTCAAACGACCGAATAGAATCTAATGCAGTTTCAAAAGAGTTACAAAATTCCCATTGAATAGCATTGATTGTCTACTGTTCCCCATGCAATTACGGTCAACCTTGTCCTTTTTTCCAACCGGGGACGATCGCCTCCCCCAGAAAAGGGGAGCATCAGGCTATGAGCCCAAGCCTGGCTCCCAGCCAGCCTGGCCACCCTGAGCCCCAGACTAGGCCCAAAGCCGCAGCTCCAGAATGCCGGCCGATCCTCCGCTAGGGTGTCCAAGGACTAGCCCAAAAGCCAAATTTCTACGCAGAACCTGTGGCATCCTTCTCCGCCCGGTGCCTCAAGGCTTTATCCTGACGCTTACCTAGGTGCTTCTCTCTCACCTAAGAACCCGCACCAAACGAAACTGGCAACCGACTCTTCATGATATAAGTGTAAGTTCTCCCATGATCCAATCGCCTCGCCTCTAACGGAATAGGAAAGCACTCCCAGCATCGACCCTATCAGGAAGGCAGTTACATGAAATGAAGAACAAGTCATCCTTCCCGAAATAAAAGCCACATTCCCCTATCTTTATGGGAAGAAATCGTCCACTCTCCAAAAAAGATGGATCCTCTTTCTCCCTCCATAAAAGAGAAGCAAATCACACTAAATGAGGTACGTGATCTTTACATTGAGATAACTCGCGTCTAATCTCTAAGTCTTCCAAAAGATCAACTTTGCCATCGGAGGGGCTTGTTTTTTAACACCACCGTCTTTATTTGTTTTGGTGTGTTGGGTGTGCCTATCCGGTGAAATGCTCCAATGATCACTGACTTCGAGAATTCTCATGAGACTACACCCACAAATAAAAGTTGTAACCATGAAGATGCATGGGATGACACTCATTCCCGTACTAGTCCCTTGATCTTGGAAAGTACGAAAAACCCAGAAATAAAAAAGATTTTTCTTTTTTTTTTTTTTTAAAAAGAAGATTTTCTTATGTTTGACAACCGATAAACATCTCCAAGAAAATGTAATATAAATAAAATTACATAGAAACTCAATGTCCATTTAGTTCCTGGTTTTGAAGACTCTTTAATGTTCTACAAAATAAGGAAAATATAGAAAACAGAAATAACACATTTGGTTTCCAGATTTTTTTTTTTTTTTTTTTTTGAAAACACAAAGAATAAGAGCAAATACTAAATTGAGATAATAAGAACAATCTTTAGAAAAAAATAGTGTTTTTTAAAACAATAAACCAAGTATACCCTTATTGTAAAGCCCTCAAAAATACTATAATACATAACATGTTTAGGATATAAAATAAATTAAATTTTTTTTTCAGCGCTTAAATGGCTAAAAACGAAAATGATAAAAACTCAAAATTTTACAAAGCCAAATAAATTTGTAATGTCAAATGATGACCTAAGGGTCATAAATGAGTAATGTGGGTGCCAAAATATAAAATGAAATGAAACATGGAAATGAAAGTGAAATGAGGCTTAAAATGAGAAAAATGAACCAATAATGTGCTAGCCAAATATGGCATTACATATGATATGAGAATAAAGACCAAAGTGGTCTGGTGGGATGCCCATTTGGGCATTCACGTTTTGAGATGAAAAGGAGAGAAGGAGCAAAGGGCTTATACAAGAATGTATTTGGTGTGTTTCCTTCCATTCTTGGTCTATCTTTGTTCAAGCAAGAAGGAAGTAGTGAAGATTTTAAGAAAGGTAAGGTAAGAAATTCAACTAACTCCCTCTTTCAAGATTTCGATCGGAGGAAAACTCTAACCTTAGGTAAAAATGATTTTGATTTGGTTGTAGATCAATTTTGGAGTTGTTTTTGTTAAGTTTCAAAGAGCTTTGGGTTAGGATTATTTGAGCAGAATTTTGTATAAAGGAAATGTGATGAAGTTTCCAAAGGAGTTGTCACAAAAATTTCAAAACCCCCTGCTTGTTTTAACTATAAGTTAAGTTATAATCATCCAAATTAAATGATTCCACTGGTAAGAACCATAAGAGCTAGAGATACAAATGTATGGAAGGGAATAGAAGCAAATTGTATCTCTAAGGCTCCCGAATATAGCTTAAGAGTTTTAGGTAGCTAAGAGTATGCTCAGCTTTAGGTAGTTGTGGTGTTTGGTCAGAAGTTGAGTTTCACTCATCCAAATTGAGTGATTCAAAATTCTGGGTAAACTAAACTTCTAGGGGAATAATTTAATTGAAGGAAGTGTATGCAATTTGTAACCCCAAAGTTCCCATAAATCCGTCAAAGTGGAGCTATGTGCAAGAACAATCTTATTCTGCTTTGAAAATTAGAGTAGTCTAGATGTAGAATGCAATAACTTGATTTTTGGTTATCCAAATTGGATTATTCCAATTGTAGAAGAAAAATTAGAGCCATAGCTTCAAATGAGTAGAAGGAACCATTACCAATTTATAGAGTTAAGACCCTTGAAATCGAGAATAACAGTAGAGAACCAAGTGAGCTGTGCATACCGACTAGTTTGGCATTAAAATGTCGTAACTTGAGTTTGGGTGAACCAAATGAGATGATTCCAATTCCTTCTAAAAATAGACTCATAGAGCTATCATTTTCTTAAAGGAAGTATGGGCAAAATATGGCTCAAGTAAACTGCATAAAATTTTTCAAGTGAAGGTGTATTTGTAGACATCAACCCCAACCAAAAATCCTGCACGTACAAACTCCATTTTTTTTCGGGTTGTTCTTTGATAGTGAATGCGACGTATGGATTAGGGCTGGTGATGAAGAAGCTTGAAGAATGGGATCTCGAGAATAGGAATCAAGAGCAACAAATATTTTTTGGGTTTGTTCTTCACACTTCCTTCCTTGTTTTTGGCTTTGTGTTTCAGTTGACAAATAAATCTAAATGTTTTATACGAATATGCATGTGTGCTCCGCTGAGCCATAAATGAATTGGTTTGTTCTCCTACTTTCTCTCTATTTCTAAAATGGTTTTAGGTGATTGAGGAAATAAGCGGGATTTCTATTGAATGAATTGCAATAAATTGTATATTGATTTGTTTTAAATTGATTTGATACAATTGATTGTGAAATGAATTGCACATGAAAATTGTATGAGTATTGGAAACCAAATATTTGGATATAATGGGGTAAAGGCACTATTGTAAATTGTTATGACTGATTCGAGCGCCTAATAGAATGTTAATCGTTAAATTCGAGTTAAGGATAGATTGGTATACCCAATAAGGGCCAATGAGCGCATCAAGGCCGAACGTAATGATGTGTCACCCACGTGAAACAACGAGACAAGACAGTATTCACGAAATGATTTTTACTAACTGGCCAAAGAACCCACGGACCGTACTGTGGTTATAAAACTTTTTATACTCATCAAGCAGAAATTCTACCGGACCTTGCTGATTCGTTATCTTATGCATCAAAGCGAGGTTAAATTCTACTTAAGGGCAAAATGAAAAGAAATTTGTGAAAATGCGTGATTTCGCTTAGTCGATTTATCGTATTATAAAACCAGATGACCAATGAATTCAGATCTGAATGTATACAAAATGAAAATATACATATATGTGCTAATGCATTAGTCATTAAAAATTAGTACAGCGTACTGATTTAGAAAAATGCATGATTTACTTAAACCCCAAATGAAGAGATAATCAGATAGAAACCACTAGGTATGGGAATGCTTAGCGCTGCTCTTTATCATCATGTTGGTGCAATCGAGTGAACATGCAGAAGAAAAGATCGCACGATTCAGAGTCAACGTCAAGGGCCCTTACTGGAGTTGAAGTAAAGCCCGACCTTGCATTCATGAAATATATTTGATACTTTTGTACAAACTCTTATTTTGTTTGTAAATATTTGGTATTGAATGTTTGTCTTAATGTATAAAGGGTGGTAAATTTGACCAAATGGGGATATAATGCCATATTTAATGGAAATGTGTATTGAAAACAAAATGATGGGCCCCCTTTAAGTTGAATTAGTATATACAAATATATTTTCATAAAGTATAAATATTCTTTAAGTAAAATGAGTACCTGGAGAGTATGGTTTTAATACAAAAGAAAAAGAATAGGATTCGAAAAGATTTGACCCAGATCCCAGATCCGGCCTCGCCTCCTGGGTCGAAGGTATGGGGACACGAAATGGGCCACACTTATATATGTTAAAGTATTTAGTCTTTATGTTAAGAATTACAATAAAGAAGCTGAGTTTAAAGAGCAAAGAAAATAATAAGTTGAATTTTTGTGGTTTGTTTATAATTTTTGAAAATCGAGTGTTTTAAGTTTTGAAAACAAGGAAACTATGGAAAACAAAGAACACTGTCCAAATTCTTTATTCAAAAACACGAAGAACACGTGACACTAAATCTCGGGGAGCATAAGAATTAGCTGTGAGAACACCAAAATGGTGTTCTCTATGTTTTCAAAAAACTTTTTCAAGAAAGGCTTTCAAAACAAAAACCAAATTAACGTGGAGCGTTAAATCAAACTTCAATCAAAACCTTATTTTGGTTGTTTTGACATTATCTTTTATTTCTATAATTGTTTTGGGATATTTTTATTTCTCATTGTTGTTTTGGAAGTATTATTTTCTTTTATTATTGTTTTGGAATATTATTTTATTTCATATTGGGAAAAATGTGCAAAAACCTCCGTGTTTTATCTGATATCTCACTTACACCTTAAACTTCATTTTGGTCCAAATAGGTCCCTACAGCTTTACTCTAGTAATCAAATTAGCTTCTCGCTTACAATCTAATATCATTAAAGTGATTAAACTGTTAAAAATAACTTTTAAGTGCTTATGTGGTGTCCACATGGCAATGGAACCCACTCTCCTTTCTCCTCTCTCTTCCCTCTCCTCTCTTCTCTTTCCTCTCTCTTTCCTTTCTTTCTTTCTCTCCTCTCTCTCTCCTCTAATCTGCTGATTCTCACCCAGCCTGCCCCAAGCCTATGTTTCGCCTGCAACCCTAGCACCACTCCAAACCATTTTTTTTATTTTCTCTTTTAACTTTACTTTTAATAGAATTTTATTTTAGTTTTTAATCTGCTCAACATTCAAATTTTTTATTTTTAAAATTGTGAATAAATTATTCAATGTTTTAATCTATTAAATAAAATTCAAAATTTTAATTTTGATTTTTAAAATTCACAAATAAAAATCTCAAATTTTATTGATTTTCAAAATATAAATAAATTATTCATTATTTAAAAAAATTACAAAAAGTATTTTAATTTATGTATAGTTATTTCTTTAAAATAAATTTTATTTTAATTAAAATATTTAATATCTTTAATATAAATATATTTAGTTTATACAATTAATAATATAATAAATAAATATTAATATTTTAAATATTATTTTAAAATAAATTTGACTTAAAAAGAAATATATATCAAAAATTTGTATTAATCTTATTACATTAAAATATATTGGTTTTTAAATAAAAATATTATATATTAAAACTCATCCATTTAAAATAGATTCGCTTTTTAAAAAAAATAGTTAATATTTAATATAAATATTAAATCTCATCCATTTGAAATAATATTTAATATTAAGATATTATTTCAAACTCATCCATTTGGTTTTTCATTTGGTAGATTTAAAAATTAAATGAATTTTGAAAATAATTTATTTAAAAATTAAAATAATCGAATATTTTTTATTTTTTTAAATTGAATGTTTATTTATTTAGTAGATTTTAAAAAATTAATTTATTAAGCATATTTAAAATAAATAATAATCTTAGTTATATTTTTAAAATAAATTTTGAATTTTTATTTAATAGATTTTAAAATAAAATAAAATTCTAATAACAAGTTAAGAGTTAAAAAAGGTTGGCAGGATGTGGGTGGGGCTAGTGGGTATCGGGGTGGGTCAAAGGGTGGGGGTCCAACCTTGAGAGGGGGAGAGAGGAGAGGAAAATAGAAAAGAGATGAGAGAAGATAAAAGATAAAAAGAGAGAAGAAGAGATAAGATATGAGAGTAGGCCCCACTGTCATGTGGACGCCACGTCAGCATTTAACAATCATTTTAACACCATTTAACCACTTTAACAGTATCAATTACGATCAGGGCTAATTTGGAGAAATATGAGCAGTTCAAAGGACCTATTTAAACCAAAATGAAGTTTAAGTTGTAAGAAGGATATCAGGTAAACATGAGGGGCGGTAATCTTTTCCTTTCCTAATATATATATATATTGCGCCTATGTGTAAATAGATGTGTTAGGTTCGTTTATGGACTTTACTACTTTTATCAATTTATCAAAATCAAAGCTTTTACCTTTACTCTATTTCTGTGATTAAGAATCTGGTTTCATATCGAGATGTGTTTATTCTTGTGATCAATCGTGTGATGATCAATCATGCTACACGCTATGTCAGGTGGTATCGGAGTGGGTTTCTCCCAGTCAATGGATAATACTGGTGCTAGTGATGTCAACCAATCCAAAGACGATGATCGAGATTCTGTGTTGCTCGAGGTTACTAACGAAAGCAAAGAATAATCAATCCAAAATTTAACTTTAGCAAATGGAAATAGTACAAGCACAATTGCAAGCTGCATAAGTATTAACGGACAAGGGCATTAATGATGATGAGGAACAAGGCTGAGGAATCGTCCCACTATACCCATTTTTAATCTCATCTCAAATATACTAAATCAAAAGGTCAATCGTAGGGATTTAATAGACACTTCATATGGAAGAGGTATTTGACTAGGTGAATTTGCAAATCCACGAGGTAGACAAAAAGGTGGAAGGTAGTGGAAACCAAACTACATAAGAGACTACGAATACAAACTAAAGTTAGATATCCCTAACTTCAGTGATGATCTTAATATTGAGGGGTTTTTAGATTGGTTGACTAAAGTAAACAATTTCTTTGAACATACTGAGTTAACCGAGAATACAAAGGTTAAATTTGTTGCTTATAGTTTAAAAGGGGGAGCATCAGTATGGTGGGACAGATTGAGGGAGATGAGGAAGATAGAGGGTCCTGGTTCGGTTCAAACATGACATAGGATGAAGCAATTAGTACAAGGTAGATTTTTTTCCTCCGAACTATGAACAATATATTTTTTATACTTATCAAAGATGTACACATGGTAGCAAGAGTGTGAATGAATATACTATTGAATTTTTTAGATCAAGGTGATGAATTGGTTTTTTTAGAAAGTGAGAACCAATAGCGGTAGAGATATTTGGAGGAGTTAAAGCAAGAGCATTAGAGATAAATTGGGATGCGATAGTTTCCTTAGTGCGAGGCTAGGGAAATTTGTCCAAGGAAAGCTTGAATTTTATTCTCGGAGCAAAAATTGAAAAATATATGGAGGGCAGACAATAGCGCTCCAAGTGTGATGACTATATTTTTATACTCATTTTATCCTTGTATTTCAAACTAGATTTTCATAGTTTTTATCAACCCAATAAGTATTTCACACTAATTCCTACTCATATTTGCATCAGGACCAACCAAGGCTTACGCATATATGAAGCATTCTGGATGCTTATTCGAGGCAAAAAGAGGTTATAAAGGAACATCAAGATCTCATGTCATACAGTGATCACATGTAACTTAAAGTCGGAAAGCTACTCATTCTGAGCAAACCCGAGCACTAATCATTGAAGATAAGGGAAGGGTAGACAATAAGGCTCAGTGACAAGGGAAAACACTCCATAGTCGTGTCCAATATTGTGGAGACTGCAATGTTGGTGTGTAGGAAAAAGGGAAAAGTGTAGCAAGGAAGTGGGAGGTAAGGGTACACTTCGTGCCCTCGACAAAACAATGAACTTTTAAGTAAGGCCTTTCAAAAGATAAGTGCTACGTATGCGAGAGGCCGTCACCGCTCCAAATGAAGGTCCCAATGGAAGGCAAAGAATGTAGTGGTGAATGACGATGATGTTGCAAAGAATGAGGTAAAGACCTCGACGGGATGGTGACTATGAGGAATATGAGCAGGAAGAGTACACTTGTGTGATATGAAGCTCGTGTTATCTTCAAGTACCTGGGTGGATGAGATACTAACGCCATAAACTCTTTTTGCAATTAGGTGTATCATGCAATGGAGTTTATGATAATATTATTGATAGCGAGAGTCAGGAAAACATAATAAGTAAAAATGTTGTGGAGAAGCTACAGTTAGAGATGGAAACTCACCCCATGCCATATGCTATTGGGTGGATTAAAGAAGTTAGTGGTATTCAGATGAATGAACATTGTAAGGTGTCCTTCTCATTAGCAAAGTATAATTATGAGGTGTACCGTGACGAGTGGATATGGATGGTTGTCATATTTTATCTGAAAGCATCCTTGGAAGTATGATGGGATGCTATACTGGATAGGAGTAACTTGTATCAATTAGAGAAAGGGGGAGTCAAATATACACTGGTGCCTTCTAATTAGGAAACTAACCCAAGGCTTTACAAGCGAGGGAATTAATTCTTAACTATCGTACGACCCATCTTCACTTAAGGGCATTTGATGGTAAGAAGATCTCGAGAAGTGCATTTGATGGTTGGGGAAGGAGAGGTAGAAAAAAGAGATTTAGCTTAGCTCAAATCTAATGGAGGTGCAAACTTTGTTAAAGAAGTTTGATGATGTGATTCCTCGAAGATTTATCAAGCAGTGGCTACCTCTAGTGCATAACATTCAACAAATACCACTCATATAGATTTGATTCCAGATGCTCTTCTTCCTAATTTGCCTCATTATAACTATTTGTAAAGAATATTTATATAATTTTAAGTTGTTATATTATTAATATTAGACTTCCTTATAAATAAGGAAAGGTTTTTTTGGTAGGAACAATGATTCCTATAGACTAAGGAAAGTAGTTAGGAATATCATTATAAATATTATGGTCATGAGGGGAAAAGTTACGAGATAGAGAGATGGACTTATAAAGGCTAAGGCTGTGTATATAAATGTGGGGAAAAACAGGGATACTAGGTAGATGTTGATTTCACAATTCAGGTTTAGATATAAGGAATGGGAAAACATAGGTTGTTTCGGAAACTTAATTGTATGTTATTCTACCTCGGTAATATTTTCTATTGTATAATGGAAAGATTCTCTCTCATCCGTGGATATAGGTACAATTGGCCGAACCACGTTAAAACGTCATACATTGTGTGAGTTATTTTATATTTTTGTTCTTGAATTCATATATATCATCTACATTAAAGCTTCTAGCACAACAGTTTGAATGATGTGACAAGTTAATATAAATCCATATCTTTTTGCCCTTTAGAAAAAAAAATGTCATATAACTCCAACACAAACATTCTTTTCATCCAATCTCACATCAATAGTTTGAGAGTAATCTTGTCATTTATTAACCATGATATGTACAACGAATGTTTTAAAAACCTGATCGGACCGTCGACCTACCGCAATTCCAGTCCGAACCTCCCTTAAATAAATATGACTAGAACCAATGGTGAACCAGCACAATTCAACTGTCGAGCCGAATGAAACCTAGTTTAGCGAGAACTAGGTGATCCAAACCACCACCTTTAAATGGGCGTAAAATTCTAACCCTTCGGCGTATGTGTATACTTTTAAGTGGCCAAATACATAATCAATGGCTTACTTCGATAATGGAAGCAATAAATGAGGGTTTTAAAGCCTCAAATATCTCAATACCTCACTGATGTGGAATTCACATAATTCGCTTTTAAACTTATGAAGTGATTATTTCACTCAATAGAAAATGTTCCACGTCAAAGGATGTAACCTTTGACTTGAAGATTAAGAATACTTGTAGGGGACACTATACCAACTAAGCCACTTGTGAAAATTTCGGAAGAAGCTTTATTTGCTACAAGTATCTTAACTAAATAAATATTATTTTTTTATATATATATTTATAAAATAAGATATTTTCTTTTATTTCATCATATTTTTATATTTAAACATTATTCTTGCTCATTTAATACTTAAAATATTAATGAGGTTTATAGAATGATGAAATAAATATTATTCCATTTTTAATTTTTAAATTTAATAAATTATTTTTAATTTTAATAAAAATATAAATTATATTAATGATGTCATCTGGCTCGACTGCTGAACCGAAACTAATAACTTTTCACAGACTCTGTCTTATTTTAAAACATTGTAAAGGAAAACAATAATAACCAAAAAAAAACAAAGATATGAACCGAAGAAAACAAATATGAAATGAATTACCCAAGATCAGACAATTAGAAAAACATATGTGATTACCCACTACGATATTCCATAATTGAACACGACAAAAAGGAATTACATAGTCAAACAGATCTATGAAAGTAATGTGTAATATTAAACTATGAGATTATAAGTTAAAAGTGTCACTAAAGATCATTTTTTTTCTCTAATACCTTGTTGAAATCCAAAAAAGATTTAAAGAGAAAGAAAGAAAAGAAAATCTAGAATTTCTCATTATTAATTATATTAGAAATAGGTACAACATTACTAAAACTCAAATAGAATTGCCGCCTTTACATCTAAAAATGAAAGAAGATATTTTTAATCTAGTAAATTAATAAAACAAAAGATACAATGAAATAAATAAACCATAGTAGCTTTGAATATATAATTCTAAGGTAATGACTAAATATATTGAATAACTTTCAACCTCAATGTTTTAAAACCAAAGAGACCACCGTTCCCAGTATAAATCCATCAATCAACAAATAAAACTAATTCAATTCCTATTGGAAAGCACACAACGAGGAAACCATCAACAAGAAAAAACATGGAGCTGAGAAGGAGAAACTACTTGCTTAAAGAGATTACATAATTAGAGTATTATGGCAATTAAAGAAAAATCACAAAACCCTATAATACCCACATTCCTGAAAAAACTCATTAATACTCAATACCTCAAACCCTAAAAACATACCATATATTTAAAAGCATCATAAATTTGAAATAGGTTCATATCTCAATAGGGCCCGCGGAATAAGGCTTATAAGTCTATCCAGCACTAAAATCCCTAAAAAAAATCCATGGTATTGTACCGGAAAACTTTTCAAGTCAAATCGAAAAGAATTCAAGTTACCCTAAAAGTCCAATAAACCTTTTATCTATTAAACCACATACAAACTGAAGGAATTAGCGATTGTTAGTGTATTGAACGATTCATTAAAAAAATTTATATTATTGGAAACAGATTGTATAACTCGTTGAGGAGCTCATAGCCCATTTATCATGAAGCCCAAAAGCATTGTGTCTTCCAGCCCCCTTTGGCTCGGCGAAAAAAACCTTACCAAGCATTTACTCCTACAACTCAAAGCTCTTTTCATATTCTGGAACTCAGTGGCAAAGTCATACCAAATCCACTAGTTAATATGATTCTTCGTTACATTACATAAAAAATCAATATATTCTAAATTGACAAAGATAGAGAACATACATTCAATTTACTTAGATGTTCTCATATCATTTCCAAGTCATATTAATTAACATGAACATAATATTTGGCAACATTGTTGTTACCTAATCATATTAACTTTTATTATTCTTTTAATCATAGCATATGAAAGGTTGAAATAAAGATCAAAAGCTTTAATAAAAGTTAGAATAGGATCCAACTACCTATTTAAACTCAACAAGAAGGCATGTAAGCAGGTGGTGGGCGAATGCTAGATGCAGCAGTGCTACCATTCTTTACTATGAGAACCATATTCATGCCCCAAGTTATATGCTTTTCTAGATGACAATGCATAAACTATACCCCTGGAAAAAAAACTATCCAGTTAGTCTCATTTGCTATATTATAAAGATTATGCTAAACTAGATTAACCTAAGGTGTTTTCGCTTTCTTAGCTAGAGGAACATACCAGGATCTGTCAGCTCTGAATCTGATAGCAGCCCATCCATTCTGGGAACCCAATGGTGTTCAACACAGGGTGGATCATCTTGCTGAAGTTCTTTGGGTCAGTCTCATTATTAAAATTCCCTAAACCTATACTCGTACCAAAAATTGTAACCATGAAGATGCATAGGATGATTATCTCCACACCTCCTACATTAGTCCCTTGAAAGACTATCTCCACAGCCTCATTATAATTTACTCACCTTTACTTTAGTACCTTGGTTTGTTACTGATAAACTAGAGGGCAAATTCCCTCCTGTATAGTTATACGAATATGAGGCTGATCAGAAAAGCTCATACTGCAAAGATATTCTGCTCCATGTGCCTATATGATACGATAAATTGTTGTTGTAAAGACAACCTAGGGGAATTTGCGTTTTACATGCACTATAACAAAGGCAAGGTAGAAAAGAGAATCTTAACCTAGTACAAAATGTATTCTGCAAGTAGAAACATTGTCAAAACATACACTAATACAATAATGTAACACCTTCTTCTTAATATAACAAACGTTGAAACCTGATGCAACACCCCCTAATATGGTGTTGCATTCTTGTATTAGGTGGAATGCTGAGCAAATTTCTGCCAAGGAATCTTTTCGTTTGACATGCACTACAACAGTAAAGTAGAAGAGAGAATCCACATAACCTAATGCATACTAAATGTATCCAAAGGTAGAAAAATATTGTTCCAACATGCACTAATACAGTAATGAATGTAACACCTTTCTTTTTCTTTTCTTTTCCTTTTTCTTTTTCTTTTTTTTTTTTACAGAGCCTTCTTTCTTAATATAACAGATGTTATGTCACACAACACTTACTATGCAAGAAGGTGTTGCATTCTTGTACCAGTGAATGTTGAAAGAAATTTTTTGCTTGAGGATACATTTTTTATACATTAGGTTGTCTTGGATTTCCTTCTATCTTACTCCACTTAACTGCAATAAACATAATTTCACCTAAAATATATTAATTAAATTATTGAAAGTAGAAATGAGAATACCTGTAAGAAGATTGAAAATATTGCAGTATATGGAAAGGACCCAACTTCTATGTTGTTCAAGCTTAGAGAACACTAATCTCTGTACTTTCCTTCCAGAATGATGCTGTATAGCACAGTTAAAGAAACTGTCATAACACTTGGGTATCATGTTTTTCTGGGACATCTATGGGTATTCTTTGCTTGCCGTTTCTGCCTGAAGGTTAATATAGCTTCATCTTTTATAATTAATATAGTTAAAACAAATAAGAGATAGAAGAGAATTAAGAACAACTTAATAAAGAATAGAGTATTTGGACTACACACACTTGTAATATGAGAATTCCTGTAGAAGATGAATATGTATGATTTTAAACCAGTGTTTCATGTAATAGTTTGTGAGATTTGGTCGTGTTAATAGGACATCCATTGTTTGTCCTGGTGTTAACATGATGTAATTGGTGATGATAGGTTTGGTATATTCCATCAGTCCTGCACAATTGTTAAGTCGTGTTCTGTAAACTTGATAAGAAGATTCTTCAATGAGATGCACAATAACTATGCAATAAGATAGGTCCAATATATGGAACCAGAGTAACATAGTTTCAGTGATAAACCAAGATAATAAAGTTCATGAGAAAATATGTTGGCTATGCTAAAAGCTGCGAAGGCCCGAAAGCATTAAAATGGAGACCTAAACCCAGTATCTAAAGTATGGTGATTAGAGCCACAACAAACATTATGAATTTTGATATCAATAAGTGGCAATCTGACTGGAGCTATGGAAACCTTGGAGACACCTAAACTATAGTTTAAATCCAACTATCGTGAGTCTTGTTACTATTTTTACTGGTTGTTTATTATAGCACTATCTTCCAAGCTATAGTATTTATTTAATTGTTGTTTTATAATCAAAAAGAGTGCCATTTCTTAAAGATTTTCTTACAAGAGTTAGTTTCTATTTTCAATTAGAAAATCTTGTTTTCTTCCAGTCAAATAGATAGCTTTATTTGATTAGATACAGGAACCATATACCCCCAATATAGTCTTAATAAATCAACGTTTTAATAATATCAGTATTTCTTCTCAAGAGTTTTATTTTGTTCTTTGTATTCTGTAGTGATCCCCTTTAATGCAGTCACAGTTTTCAACTTGGGGATCTTTAGTGATGAAGTATATCTGTTTCTTATCATCTCTTAGTGGATTCCTTGAGTAGTGAAGTAAGTACTTATCCTCTATAAACTTCTAATTATCTCATCATTCTCTTTGTTCTTCATAACCACTTTCAACCTCAACCCAAAACTTTCCAAATTTTGCCCATACCTCTAAACCTTTCCAAAACTTGCTTTAACTGGATTAAAACCACCATCCCAACCTAGAAACTCAGTTCCATAGCCCTAGCCTACCTTAGAAAAAAACCCAAAAACTGTAAACTAACTCAAAACAAACAAGCATTCAAATCAAACCCAAACCGCCCAAACTTAAAATCCTTCATTCTAAACCTGACCTGATCATAAATAAAACCTCAAACTTGGTCCTCATGAACCTCCTTTGGAACCAAACTTGTCCTTTACTCCTTCAAATATACAGATCCTATACCTTACATCAACAAACCCATCCTTAACTTAACTAAAACTCTGTTGGGATCATTCCATCACTAAGCCTCCCATCCTTACATCAAAGTGGTATCATAGTCATGGTTTTATGGTTTGATCATAAACAAAAGGTGTGTTTTGTGCTAGAGACAAGATTCTAGTCATGTTTTGAATCGTCAACACAGGAGGAAAACGTATTGCTAATTCAGACTTTTGCTCTTACATCTACAACAACGTTTGAGGCTTTATAAAGACTATGTTTCATGGAACTTGACAAAGGTATAGGCAAATACAAGATCAAGAAGGAAAAATATGATTTTTATGAAGAGACTTTGTAGCCTAAACAACTTGAAGGTTTTTTGGAGCACAAAAAAGGTAAAGGTATGTATTCATGATACTATGATTACTATGGAGATATATGTACTACTTTACCGACTTATGAATACTATGAGAGGCGTGGTAACTACGATTAGTTGGGCTGTAACAGATTCAACCAAAACTTAACATTTCGTAATTTGATGAAGAATGGAGGCTAATGACTTTTGATTTCATTTATGGTGGAGCATGCCTTTGAGTATTATGGCCCCTCGAGCGCAAAAAAAAAAAGCAAAGTTGGTGGCTATCAAGATGTGGCTCATTTGTGAAACTTGAAGAGACAATGAAGATATAAAAGAATATTGAAACTCCTGGGAAAAGATGAAGGAATAGCTAAAAAGGAAGTGCACTTATTTTATCACCAAGATGATTACACCAAAGAAGAATTTTAATCACATGTATTAGTGTGTGGAGAGTGGCTCGGTAAGTTTGTAAACTGATTATCAAGGAGACTTGTAAGAGGCTGAGGAAATATGCATAGCCCACTACATTGTTGGTTTGAGATTTGATATTGTTATTGTTTTTTTTGCATCCATATCATAGTCTTCAAGATGGATGAAACTTACTTTGAAGGTTAGGCCAAAAGTATGGAAATTCTACTACAACCCAGAGTGTGGCTAAAGAAAGGTATGTCGAGGGTTCTTATCAGAACTTAGTTGTCCTAAAACTACCCTCACTCCTCAAATAAAGAATCGAAGTTCAAATAAGAATCAATTTCTAAGTCAAAGATGTAAGCTTATGCCAAGGATTGGAGCATATTACTTATGAATGTCCTGACCTAAAAGTGGTTGACCTAGTTGATGAAGATGAGGCCAAGGAAAAGATGTTAAGATGTAATTGAATCCAACCATGTGCAAAAGATTAGAGAAGAGTTCATTGTCACTAAAATTGAGTTAAAGATGGAAATCAAAGTCATTCTGATGTGATAGATTTGATTGTTGTTCAAGAAATAGAAATTGAGAAGGAAATCCTAACTGGAAGTGAAACCAATTCTAGAATTTCAAGGATGTAATGCTTGAAAATACCACATGGTTTGCCACCTATGAGGGATATTCAACATCAAATAAGCCTCATACCAGGTTTGGTTTTTCCTAATAAGCTAGCCTCTATAATGAGCCCTAAGGAGCATGAAGAGCTTAAAACACAAGTTGATGATTTTCTTGACAAAGGGCTTGTTCAAGAGAGTGAAAGTTCTATGTGGTTCCTACTATGTTAGTGCATGAAAAAGATGGATCTTGGAGAATGTATTTTGATTGCCAAGCTTTCAACAACTTTTTTATTCATAAGGAAGTAAGATTAAACATAGGGCAAAGAGCAGAGCAATAAGGAAACATAAGCAAATGAAGGTTATCAAAGACTAGTGTTTGACCCTAGAGGATGGATCACACACATGAGAAAGAGAAGTTTTAGTTACATAAGTGTTCCAAATTGTGCACAAGAGTAGATGGTCATTCCAAGATTATTAAGAAGATTGGAGAGAATGCTTACAAGTTGGAGTTGCTTGATGACTACGATATCTTACCTATATTTAATGTCAAGGATTTGAGGTCATATATCATAGTGACTTGAGGCAAGTCTTTTCAACTATGAAGGATTGGGAGCAGGAGCTTTCTACAAATAAACATTAAATTTGATCTTCATTATGAAAAATTCGAATTCGGGAGGTTGTGAAACCTTGGAGACACCAATTCTATTTCTAAATCCCATTATTGTGAGTTCTGTTACTATTTTGATTTGAAGTTTTTTTATTATAAAAAGATTTGTTCAAGTCCAAATAGTAGTTTCTTTATTTAATTTAAAATGTTTTTTTCCTAGTCAAAGTAAGAGTTGCTATTTTCTTTTAGAAATATTTGCTTATAGGAGTTGCTTTATTTCAAATAGAAAGTCTTGTTTTCCAAGTCAAATTTGAGTTTCTTTATTTGATTTAGAAATGATGAGGCATATATATATATATATATATATATATATATATATATATATATATATATATATATATCTCTTAATGTAGTTTTGATAATCGGGCCAAAGTTTAATAATATTTTCAAATTTCATTTAAGAGCTCTCATTCTTTATCTCAGATTCCTCGGAGCCGATGTAAGCCTAGTCGCTTCTTATCTCGTGGATTCCTTCTGCGGGCAAAGTATATATCTTGTTCTCTTATTTTTTGTAAGTGAATTTAGTAGACCCTGAAAATCCATGTTTTCGTATGAATGATAAATGGTAATTTCGGCTGAAAATCCGGAATTTTCTGATCTTATAACGAACCCATGGCACCGTTGGAACTGCCGGTAAATCTAGCTACCACGCCGACTTCGCCGACCCGGCATACCTAATTTCACGCCGAGACACGTAGAGTGAGACTTCGCACCTTATGAGGGCCCAAGAGGCTCCACGTGTCGCTTCGAGATACCAAACATGGAGCCTGGTGTAATTATGTGACATGCATTATATGCCATTAGAAGAAAATCTAAGTTAGATTGGATATTATAATAAAGTGAATCCCATATCTAATTAATGACACTTGGCATAGAGAGGACTTTCCTCTTGACCAAGTCTTCCAAATCAGTTTGGGAGAGGGAAGGAGAGAGGGAGAGACCAACTGAGAAAGGGAGAGAGAGGAAGAGAGGGTTTTTAGAGAGAGAGGCTCCATCTTCTCTCTAAAATTCCCGGCGATCGGACCGGCGGGCTTCCGACGAGGCAAGGAGCAAGAAGTTGCTCCCCACGGCAAGGACTACGTTGGAACTAGCTTTTGGGTGAGTTTCGACACAAACTTAAAAGGTGAGGTTTTTCTCTCTACTTGTTTTACTATACACATGTGAACGACAGGATTGCTGAGTACCGATGGTCGGGTTTCGCCCAAAGCTTTGGATCGAGTTGAGAAATCCCTAGAGTGTTTTGGACAATCCACGGACTGTTTGTGTGATTTGCTTGATTTGTGTTATTGCCATGAGAAAATAACATGTTTGTGTGGATATGTAAGGGCCCAGATGGACTGCTTTGCTAGCTTAGCCCATGTGAGCTAAGTTTATGCTATTGTTATAAATCGAATAAGTAGATGAATGTAAATTTCACTTTGTTAATATATGCATGAGGATATATTAGCATGTGATGGAT